>PVKE010012609.1:0-38006 GCA_004027555.1 Craseonycteris thonglongyai
TGGTCACAGACCAGGTGGGCTGTACTCAGTATCCTTTGTTTGAAAAGGCAGGGTGTGTACAAACACTTAAGGAAGAATTTTATTTGCTGCCATTGAATAAAATAAAACTAGGCCATCTGGAAAATTTCTCCCTTTATATTAGTTTGTCATTTGGCACGTGTTACACAAAGGAAATACTCATGTTCTCCTACAAATCAGTAGGCTTCTTTCTTTTCTCTACTCACACCTCCCTTCTTCACATTCTCCCATTCAAAAAGATAATACATAAGAACCTCTAAGAACTCAAAAACAGTGTCATATTCACAGTAAGGCCTGTCCTGCCCTACAATTTATAACTGCAACCCACTCCCAACCCTCATCCCCCTTACCTTGCTTAATTTTTTCATAGAATTTATCAGCTTCCAGCTGTATCCACTATGCAAGCTTGGGGGCGGGGGGCTGAAAACATTTGTCTCTTTTATTCATTATGTTAGCAAAGTACTTGAAATGGTGCCTGACACATAGTGTGTGAAATTCATAAAACACACACACATAAACACATACTTATAGGCACAAATATACACATGGACACAGGCATACACTGATTGAATGGAAAAATAAAAAATAAAAATAAAATTATAATAACACCCCATTCCTGATCACCTTCCAAAAGTGAATACTTCCAAGGAAACTGTATTTGTATATATTCTGTCAGAAAATTGATGATGATAATAATAACAATAGTTATATTTGAGTACCTATTGTGTACACTAATGTTCACAGAAACTCTGCAAATTAGTTATTAGGAGGATACCAGAGTGCAGAGAAATAAGTTTGCACAGCTAGTAGTTGTTGAGACCCAGATTTAAGTTGTCGGTTGTCTGAAGTCAAGGGTCATGCACCTCCTACTCACTGCATTGCTACCTTCTTTCACAAATACAAAATATATCAAAAGCAAGCTGAGTCTTTACATTTAAGAGGGTTAAGAAGAAAAATAAATAGGCATATAAAAGTCCACCTAAGTTATCAGTTTTTTTCTTAGCCTACTCACTATTCTTCGAATCATTCAGGATGCTATTATCACACTAAGTCCAAATCTTTTAATAGTGGATCAGGGAGGGGTGCTTCACTCTAGGACAAGAGTCATCAGACTCTCTTAGAGTAATAAAAAGGATTATGGTAGCTAATTCTGAAGAAAACGTGGGATGGAAGCTAAAAACTATTATTATAAAGCAACTCTCCTGGCTACAGCTGACTATATCATTTTTTAAAAATAGCATAAAAATTCTCAGGTTCCTTTTTTTTCTTCACACCCAATTTTCAAATTTGATCAATTTATTTTTAAGTGACCCTGTGCATAATTACTGCTGCAGTCTCTGAACTGAGACAACAGATGCTGCCTGCTGTGGTGTCAGCTCTGGCCATTTATTCTATGGGAGATTTAATAAAGAGACTCCAAGCTCACTCTCTTCTGACTTGATTCCTCCCAAGAAAAATTAAGAACAGGAAGATTGTGAAGTGAGAATTTTATGTTTTCTGCAGACAGAAACACATGTCTCTGGGGCTCAATTCAACATGGTGTGTTTTAGGAAATTGATTCTGATTTCAGAAGACTGAACCCCCCAAACAGGAAATACTCCAGCTGCACCCAAAAGGAAGCCGAGCTTCTAACTCCTAACACGTAATGTCACACCTAGTGCATTATACAATATAACTAGGCCCAGTAAAATGGCTGGTTTTTCCTCAACTCAGTTTTGGATAAAGGAAAAGAGTTGTTCTTGGAAACTAGGTGTTTGGGCCTGAAGGTGGTAAGGAAATTGCTAATTCATGGCAAGAGAGATAAAAGGACATCACAGCAATCCTTTCGGAGCATCCGTTTGTTTATGGGGAATACTGCAATTATGCAACATCCTTTTCATGAAAGAACAAGGCTTAGAGATTCAAATTCATTCAACAAATGTACAACCCTTTTGCTGAACAAGTCTTTGTGCTGGGCATTAGGGACAATATAAATCTGAGTAAATTCTGTATAACCTGGGAGGAGAAAAATAGATAAACAATAACTTTAAAAAGAGCACAGGATGTCACAACTGCTAAATAAAAGTATAAAGTAAAATTTCACAAAATAATGACTTAAATCAATATAAACTCTGACTGGGGGAAATCTAGGAAATCTTCTATACGATAAAACTTAAAGTGGGCCTTAGAAGATTTCAATAGCCTGGAAAAGGAAGAAAAGGGCATTCCCAAGTAAAGAACAAAAAGGGGAAGACAAAAATAGATGAAATATCTATTCATGTGTAGTGAACATAGGCTTCCTGCCAGGCCCCAAAACATAATAGTGGACACTCAAAAAACTTCTAATTTTTATGGAGCCCTACCCTCTTTCTATTAATTCCAAGAGTGCAAGGAGAATAGTCTCCTTGAAACAGTTTTCAGAAAAAAGAAGTGTTAAACTCTGCTATTAGTTGAGTAAAAGTTAGAATAGCAAGAGAAAGCGCAATTCCAAATGACTGCTGGGGGTTTGTGACCATTCTCTCCCAACTGTCTCTTGAGATCTGGCTCAAATTAAACCTGGTCTGTCAGCCTGGCAAGCAAGGCCAGACCCAACTTCATCAACATCCACAGGCACAGCAAATTATCATCATCTCTAGGGGGCAGGCAACTCGGCCTGACAGAACAGCAAGCCACAAGCCAACTTGCTGTACTAACACCAGAGGATGAGCCACTAGCAAATGAACTTGTCTACTTTGACCTCTAAAATAAGAACTTACCCATTTGCTTGTATAATGGAAAGGTACCTACATAGGTCCATTATGTTTAACTCAACAAGTGATGTCAGACCTTCGAAGTGTACAAGACCCAACTCTGCCACATGCAACAGCAGCCACAAATGTAAGCACAGACTGATCTGTAGCCATCTGAGCACTTAAAATCCAAACTTCTTCCACTGACATAAAAGGTAATCTCATTTGGGGTACCTTGGTTAATTATGCAGTGATCATGAAGACAATTAATGCTCTAAATCATGAAGTGTACTGTGTTTGAAACATAACTGCTTTGAAACAGGATTGTGTAGAACATGGTTGCTTTCTTCTCAAACACTGGGTGCTTCCTTGTAATGGTGACTGGTGTGAGTGAATGAGGGCTTCCACAAAACCCACTGTTGTCTAATAAATTGGTTAAAGTGAGCAGCCAGGAGGTACTTCGTACCTCAGTCAGCTTCCAGTCATCTTTAAGGAGTAAAATCCACAGGCCTTAGTGGTAGTAGGATACAGGGGTGAGTTCCTGGCTACAGCAGACTGAAGCAGCACTATTATCATGGTCTGGGGCTCATGGCTGGCTTTGCTGAAAAGGTAGAATCCGTGAAATGAAGGCTGATGGATTTGGGGACATCAGTAGGAAGGCTGGCAGCTTGTAAGGCAAGATCATGTGGGAGCCTTGTAGCTGCATTAAGAAATTTGAATGGGGATAGAGAAGTCAGGCAAATTCAGATTTACATTTTGAAAGTTATCATTAGTCTTAGCATGACGAAAGACTTGGAGAAGGTAAAAAAGGGTATGGAAAGCTATTTGGGAGACTACTGCCACTTTCTGGCTGAGAGGTGAGAGTGTCTTGGATTAGGGCAGGACAGTGGAGATAGACTAGTGGACCACATAAGCAATAGTAAGGTTGACACCATCTATTGCAATGAGAAAACTGACCTTATGAAGTTTTGTATTCCATTAACCAAATTTTCCAATCTATATAATTATTGTTTTCCTGGGGAAAGTTGTATTTAAACTGAAATTTAGTCATCAAATCATTCAAACATGTTTTAAACTTTAAGGTGAATCCTATCAGTGAAATAAGCATCTTACTCTAAAACTGTTTACAAAGTATTTACTATATTACATTATACATACTTCAAAATATGCTTTTAAAACAGGGTATTTCTTTATCAGTTATAAGAAGTGTCCATCATTAGTATCCTGGCTTGAATATTGGTTATAAAGATCAATAGCCTTTGATGTTGAATATGTTGCTCAACTTTTCCCAGACTGTAAAATAAGAATCACAATAATATGGACTTCGCCAGGCTGTGGCTTAGAAAGCATTATGAGACAATAAGCGTAAGGCATATAAGGTTTCTAGACATATATTGAATAGGTATAAGCAGTAATATTCTGATTTATTAAAATGTCATTTCAAACTAATTACCAAGAATAAAATAAAATACTAGGTATGATTTCAGCATATATGGAACCTACTTGGCTTAGAACAGAGCTATTCTTTATCACATCAACCAGCTCCAGAGGTTGTATGATTTTTTGTTAGTTTTGACTAAATTTAGACACTCTGTCATAAAGACCCCACTTAAGGCTGACAGAGAAACTGAGTGGGTTTTATGGGCTACTTGGCAGCAAAGGGATGGAAGAATGGGAGATAGGAAAAGGGAAAGGACTTTTTGGACATGCATGAAAAGAACAGGGTATTACAGAAAAATATTCCAGTGATCCTAGCTACGATTATATCTTTGTTACATTCCATTCTGTCCTCTACCCTTCTCTATAAGAGAATAACTCATGCCGATCAATTGCCTTGTACACTACAGTGCCTCTCTCAGAAGACAGTGACATGGGGCTTGGCCATGATACTTGCTCTGGCCAATGAAATGTGAAGGGGCAGGGTGTATGGTCACAGCTAAGCAGAAACTTTGAGTCCTTTTCCTTCAGCCACAAGAATAACATGTCCCAGGTGGGGGCTTCTCCTTCAAGCCGAATCCTAGAGTGAAAAAGATATCTCAGGCAGAAGCAAAGACACTACAACTTTATATATATGAAATGTGAATGGGCACATGTATGGTCACATAGAAGAGGGCTATCTGGAAAAAAATCCAGCCATAAATGCCTCTATTTTTCATACCACATGGCTGGATACTTTCTGGACAGCCCTCCTTTATAAAGTGAACAAGAAATAAATCTTAGTGGTTGTACACTACAGATTCTGGGGGGGTCCTTTGTTACCAGTGAGTGAGAGCTAACTAATGCAGAAGCCCTGAATTTAAAGTTTCTATCATAACATTTCATAATTTGTAGCTAATAGATTTGTAGATAATAGATAATATATAGAATAAATGTATTTAATACTTTGAGAAATATGGTTCATTGACAATTAGATAACTACTTTCTCCCTCCTATCACACATCAAAGTGATCAAATGATCAACACCACACAACAAAAAACAAATCTGAAGAATTTAGCAAGTGCCAATAATTTAACACATGCAGATTAAATCACAAATAATTTTAATTAGAAAGTAAATCCTAGAGATCATTAAAATACGGTGTTGGCAGCTCCAGTTAGCAACCCACCTGATGTCACTTCTAAAAGAAACAAGCATTCCTATTGTACTATTAAGTAATTCTATACACTTCAGTAGATTTCAATATTTCATATCTAAATGTATTTTCCCTCCAAATTCCATCTTCCCAACCAAGAGCAAAGATGACAGAAACTGGTTTGTTTATTTTTGTATAGAAGTACAAAATAATGTTATTATAGTGTTACATCAGAGAGATAACATAACTCTATGACAGCTTGGCATTCCAAAGTGGGCTTTTTATTTAGATGTGTTTTGAAATGTTAACTGTCCTAGGCTCCTTTTAGAGAAATAAAACTTGGGAGAAAAAATACTGTAACAAAACAGAATTTTGCATTCAATAATAAAATACCTGGCTCAGTTTTGTGATTCAGTTTGACATAACAAATCTTCTAGAAGAAGATTCTAGAAACATAATAGAAATATCAGAACAATATGACATATGAAAATTTCCTGAATGCCATTTATTAGAATAAATTGGCTGGAAGGACATAAATCCAACTATTAATGTCAATCCCATTACAGGTACAATTAAAAGCCATCACCATATACCTTAGGCAGGAGAGAATTAAGAACATGAGTATTAATCACATAATAGGTGAGAAAATGAGAAGTTTCATGAAGGTACAGGAAGGTTCAAATATTTTACCAAACTAGAACTTAGCAGTGCTTGGATTTATTTCTAGGTCAGACTGACTCCAAATCCATGTTCTTTCCATCCCATCCCACATAGACTTCCTCGTAACTTAAGTTAGTATGTACTCGTATGTCTTTGAAATTCAACACAATCACTATCAAAATTACAAACAGTATTTTCTTTTTGCCAAAAATTGAAAAGTTCAACCTAAAATTCACTGTAACCTCAAGGGACTCCAAATAGCCAATATACATATTTTTAAAAGAATGGGAAAGCTGGGATGGCTCAGCAGGTTAAGTGCTCGCTTTGAAGCCCCGGGGACAGAGGATCGAATCCCAGCCCCAGCCCATGCAGACCCGCATGCTGAACTGGGGTGTTCCCCCAGTTCAGTTCTTGCCGGGACCTATGTGGGAGGCTCCTGGCCCAGTTCCTGCCCTGCGCAGCCCTGTGGCCACCTGTGGAGTGAACTATATGGAAAACTAATGTCAACTATGGGCCCTCCCCCTTCTCTCTGTCTCTCTCTGTCTCTGTTTCTCTCTGTCAAAAATCAATAAAATAAATCTTTAAAAAACAAAAAAAAGAAAAGAAAAAAACTGGAAAATTCACATTTTCTGGTTTCAAAAAATATTACAAAAGCCACTGTAATCAAAATAGTGTGGTACTGGCATAAATACAAACAGACCAGGGGACTAGAATAGAGCCTAGAAAAAAAATCCTTGTGTGCATGGTTAAAAGATCACTGACAAGTGTGATAAGACCACTTTAATAAATGGTGTTGGGACAACCAGATATCCACATATAAAAGAAAAACTGGACATTTATCTTATACTATATACAAAAATTAACTCCCAGAATGGATTAAAGACCTAAAATTATAAAATTTCTAAAAGATAACATAGAGAAAAACTTCATTACATTGGACTAGCAATGGTTTCTAAGATAGCACACCAAAAGCACAAGCAACAAAAGCAAAAATAAACAATTGGGACCACATCAAACTTAGAAACTTCTGCGCATCAACAAGAAAAAAATCAAACAGGGGAAGCCAGGATGGCTTACTGGGTTGAGCACTCGCTTTGCCACCCCTGGGACCAAGCACTGAATCCCAGCCCTGGCCCATGTGGACCCACATGCTGAACTGGGGTGTGCTTCTCACGCAGGAGGCCCCCAGTTCAGTTCTCGCGCCCTGGTTTGTCCCCTGGACCAATAGGGAATGCCTCCCACGAGGGAGGCTCCAGCCCAGTTCCTGCCCTGCGCAGCCCCCGCCCACTTATGTGGAACGAAACCATTTTGAAAACTGACCACGTACAACCATAGAGACTGCTCTGGGCCCTAACCCTTCTCTCTGTTTCTCTCTGTCTCTAGGTCTGTCTCAGTCAAAAACAACAAAATAAATCTTTAAAAAAAATCAAATAAACGGATTATAAAATGATCAAAATATTTCAATAGGTAAAAACTACAATGGGGTATTACTTCACACACATTAGGATGGCTACTATCAAAAGAAAGAAAGAAGGGAGGGAGGGAAGCACAGAGGGAGGGAGGGAGGGATAAAGATAGGAGAAAGGGAAGGAGGGAAGGAAGGAAGGAAGGAGGGAAGGAAAGAAGGAAGAAAGGAAGGAAGGAAGGAAGGAAGGAAGGAAAGAAGGAAGGAAGGAAGGAAGGAAGGAAGGACAAACAACAAGTATTGGTAAGTACATGAAGAAACTGGAACCTTTGGACCCTATTGGTGGGAATATAAAAAAGTAAAACCAAAACAGAAAACAGCATGGCAACTCCTCAAAAAATTAAAAATAGAGCTACCATATGATCCCGCAATCCATGTCTATGCATATACTGTATTCAAAAGAATTTAAAGTCTGAAGAGATATTTGCACACATGTGCATGGCAGTGCTATTCACAATAGCCAAGGTGAAAGCAATCCAAATATCCATCAATGCTTGAATAAATAAACAAAACATGATATATACATAAAATGGAATATTATTCAGACTTTAAAAGGAAGGAAACTATCACATGCTACACGGATGAGCCTTGGGACATTATATATTATACTAAATGAAATTAAATAGTCACAAAAAGACAAATTCTGTATGATTCCACTTATATGAGGTATCTAAAGTAGTCTAATATTAATAGAGACAAAAATAGTAACAGTGGTTATCGGGAGTTGATGGGTAAAGGAGAAAAGGGAAAGTTGTTTAATGGGTACAGTTTTTCACATTTGCAAGATAAAAAAGTTCTGGAGATCCGTTTTACAATAATGTGACACACCACTATTAAACTGTACACTTAAAAATGGTTAAGGAGGTAAATTTTAATGTTATTTTTATCACAATATATAAAAGTTTTAGAAGAAACTGAAGTTATAGATATGTATATTATCAAATTAGAAAAAGTAATTCCTTAAAAAGAAAATTGCAAACCACAAGAAAAAGTTTATTAAATTTAACTATAGTAAATTATAGTAATATAAAAACTTCTGTTTGAAAAACACCTAGTAGGAGAGAAGTGTAAGATGGCAGAATAGGTAAACACTACGCCAGCTGCTTCCCAGGATCATATTAAAATTACAACTATAATAAATTATAAAAGATCAACCTTGAGAACCATCTAAAGATGAACTGAACAGAACCTAAATAATTATGGATGTAAAGCAGAAGCCAGATGGAGACTGATAGAATGGGCAGAGATGGAAACAGGTTGACCCCAAACCCACAGGTAGTGGTTGAGCATTGGGAGGGACAGCTCAGCAATAGAGGTTCCCCATAAAGAGTGAGGAATCCCAGCTTTATGCTTGGGTCCCCAACCCAGAGATTCTGTGCCAGAGAGAGAAGTCCCCCACAATATCTAGCAGTGACAATCAATTAAGGATTCTCTCTGTACAACATGGTGACGTGGAAGGCAGCTAGGAACCCAGATGTCCTCTTAAAGTGTCCCAGCACTGACTCATTCACTTGAAGGCACTCACCCTGTACTCTGGCAGAGGAACAGGGACTCAAGAGAAGCCAGAGACATACAGGGAAAGACTGAATTGTGTGGCTTCAGGGTGAGAGCTAGAGGGACAATTGCTATTATACCAGTGTGGAACCTACCTCACATGTAACCTACAAAAGGGAACCAGCTTTCCTGTGTTGAACGCAGCCCCACAGAGTCAAATCTGAGGTCCCATTGGTCTGGTAAAATTCAAGCATGTGAGCAACAGCTTGATGACAGACTTGGGACCCCACCCTGCTTAGCTAATATGACATGGCCTGCAGTACCCTCACTTCCTGGGCACCCAGGCCTGCCCCACAGCTTCTAGAGGCTTGTACAGCAGAAGAAAGCCCACGGCGGCCTGGGAAACTTTCAGTGGTGGTGGTCAGCCCCAGCTCACACTGAAGCCTTTCTTGGGTGGCAATGAAATAACTGCAGGCCCAAGGTGAGTAGTCGCTGACCACAGTGTTCTCAGTGCATTTGCCAGAGGGGCCACAGGCTCAGTATTGTCACAAGATATGATACCTGCATTAACTTTGTCTGTGAAACTGCCCCATCCAACTTGGGCATCATTGGGGATGCTTTCAACACTGAGTCAACCAGCTCAGCCCACATACCTAAGGAGACTCGTTCAGCAGAGGAGCCTTATGGGTAGCCAGCAGATAGCAACATATCTGGTGGGGGTGTGCTGGGCCTTTGGCTCAGATACCCCACACCTGATACTAGTGGCAGCTGGCCTTGGTTCACAATGAGACCACCCCCACAAACTTTCAGGTCCAACAGGCAGAAACCAATTGCATATAGTTCTGTAGCTCCTACCAGATAGCTTGTCACAGACAAGACTGAAATTGGCATGCACAGGAGACACTCCAAAAAGGCACAAGAAATAACACAACCACAGACCAAGCTCAGACAACATCAGAGTGCTACCCCATTAGCCATACAAGTGGTACCATCGACAGGCACAAAAACACAAAGGGGTGAATCCCCACACAGCAGCTTATACACTATGGCCATAGCCAGTCAGCTTGAAAGACAATCTCTACCCACTGATGTATCAAGAGCAATTAAGACTCAACTATAACAGGAGAATAAATACAACAAACATAAGAAAAACTCCTGGAATATATGCACAACTGATCAGAGACTGTGCTACTGGACCACATAGGACACCTACTACATAAAGTCACCTGACAAAGAAGTTCTACCTAATACCTAGAAGCAAACACAGAGAGACAATCAGAATGAGAAAACAAGAAACATCTCAAATAAAAGAACAAGAAAAACTCCAAAACAGAAAGAAAAAAATTTTTTTTAATAAAATGGAGGCAACCAAATGACCAGAGACAGAGTTTAAAAGTTTAAAACACAGGGAAGCTGGGATAGCCCAGCTGGTTAAGTGCTCGCTTGCAGCCCCGGAGCCTGAGGATCAAATCCTGGGCCCGGCCCATGTGGACCCATATGCTGAAAGGGATGGAAAAAGACATTTAAGTTAAAATAAAGAATTAAAAGCTGGGGTCGGAATACTTATACCAGAAAAAAATAGACTTTAACAGAAATATAATAAAAGACAAGAAGGGCATTAAATAACGACAACAGAACCAATCCAACAAGAGAATATAACCCTAGGATACATCTATGCAGACAATGCAAGAGCACCTAAATATATAAAACAAATATTGACTACTATAAAGGCAGAGACAAACAGTAACACAATCATAGTAGGGGACTTTAACACCCCATTGACACCGATGGACATATCATTCAGACAGAAAATCAACATGGGAATGGCAGCTTTAAATGGAACACTAGACCAGATGAATTTAAACAGAATATGTATTTTTTTCAAGTGCACATAGAACATTTTGGCCTGAACACGTGTCAGGCGAAAATACAAGTCTCAATAAATTTATGAAAACTGAAATTATATCAAACATCTTCTCTGACCATAACGATATCAAACTAGAAATCAATTACAAAATAAACCCCTTGAAAAACACAACAACAAATAAAGCCTAAATAATATGCTACTAAACAATGAATAGATTAACAAGAAGATCAAGAAAATTATCAAGATACCTTGAGATAAACAAAAATGAAAACACAACAACCCAAAATCTATGGCACACAATGAAAGCAGAGGAATTTTACCTAATACTCAAATAAGAATGAACACCTATCCTTCTTAAACAAATAAAAAACAAAACAAAACAAAAAAACAAACAACAACAAAAAAATCTTCAAGAGGAAGCATAGCTCTCAAACTCATTTTATGAGGCCATTATTACCCGATTCCCATACCAGACAAAGATATTTCAAAATAAATAAAGAAAGTATAGGCTAATATTCCTGATAAACATAGATACAAATAGCCTCAAAAAAATATCAACAAACTAAATTCAGCAATACATAAAAAAGATCATACACATGGGAAAGCTGGGATGGTTCAGCGGGTAAAGTGCTCGCTTTGAAGCCCTGAGGACCGAGGATCAAATCCCGGCCTCGGCCTATGCAGACCCACATACTGAACTGGGGTGTGCCCCCAGTTCAGTTCTTGCTGGAACCTATGTAGGAGGCTCCCGGCCCAGTTCCTGCCCTGCGCAGCCCTGTGCCCGCCTGTGGAGTGAAACTATATGGAAAACTAATGTCAACTACGGAGACTGCTCTGGGCCCTCTCCCTTCTCTCTGTCTCTCTCTGTCAAAAATCAATAAAATAAATCTTTAAAAAAAAAGATCTTACACCAAGATCAAGTGAAATTTATACCTGTGGTGAAAGGTTGGTTCAATATCTACACATCAATTAATATGATGCATCACATAAAAAATGAAAAAACAAACAAACATATAAGCATATGTATAGATGCAGAAAAAGCATTTGACAACATCCATTAATTTATGATAAAAAAAAACTCTCAGCAAAGTAAAAATAGAAGGAACATATCTCAACATAATAAAGGCCATATATGACAAACCCTCAGCTAACATCATACTCAGTGAGGAAAAACTAAATTATTGCCATTAAATACAAGTAAAAAATGTGTACTTTCACTACTTTTATTCAACATATTACTGGAAGTCCTAGCCATAACACTCAGACAATAAAAAGATATACAAGGCATTCAAATTTAAAAGGAAGAAGTCAAACGGTCATTATTTGCAGATGACATGGCACTATATATAGAGAAACCCAAAATTTCCACCAAAAAGATCATTAGAGCTGATAAATGAATTATGTAAAGTAGTAGGATACAAAATTAATATTCAGAAATTGCTTGTATTTTTATAAACTACTAGAAAGAAAAATTAAGAAAACAATTCCATTTATAGTTGCATCAAAAAATAATAAAACAAAATAAATACCTAGGAGTAAATTTAACTAAGGAAGTAAAATACCTCTACTCAGAAAACTATAAGGCATTGAAGAGAGAAGTTAAAAAAGATACAGATAAATAGAAGCATATACCACACTCATGGATAAGAAGAACATAGTTAAATGTGCATACTACAGAAAGCAATCTATAGATTCAATGCAATCTCTATCAAAATACCAATGGCATTTTTCACAGAACTAGAACAACAACAAAAAATCTTAAAATTTATGTGGAAAAATCAAAGACCCTGAATAGCTACAGCAGTCTGGAGAAAGAACAAAGCTGGAGGTATCACGCTACCTGATATTAAACTATACTACCAGGCTACAGTAATCAAAACAGCATGGTACTGGCATAAATAGACACACAGATCAACGGAACAGAGTAGCGAGCCTAAAAATAAATCCATGCTTATATGGTCATTTAATCTATGACAAAGGAAGCAAGAATATACATTAGAGTAAAGACAGTGTATTCAATAAATGGTTCTGGGAAAACTGGACTGATGTATGCAAAAAAATGAAACAACCCCTTCTTACTCGATATACAATAATAAACTCAAAATGGATTAAAGGCTTAAATGTAAGATCTGAAACCATAAAACTCCTAGAAGAAAACACAGGCAGTAAACTCTTAGACATTAATTACCCTTAGTAATATTTTAACTAATCTATCTCCTTGGAAAAGGGAAACAAAAGATCAAATAAACAAATGGTACTACATCAAACTAAAAAAATTTTGCACAGCAAAGGAAACCATCAACAAAGCAAAAAGACATTCTACTGGATGGGAGAAGATATTAGCCAATGATGCATCTGATAAGGGGTTAAAATCCAAAGTCTATAAAAACACATACAGCTCAACACACACACAAAACAAAGAAACAAACAAACAATTAAAAAAACACACACACACACTCCGATTAACACATGGGCAGAGGACCTGAATAAACATTTCTCCAAAGAGGACATACAGATGGCCAATAAATACATGAAAAAATACTCAACATCACTAATCATCAGAAAAATGCAAATCAAAACCAACCATAATGAGATACCTTCTCACACCTGTCAGAATGACTATAATCCATAAATCAACAAACAAGTGTCGGTGAAGATGCAGAGAGACGGGAGGGAACTCTTGTGCACTGCTGGAAGGAATGCAAATTGGCAGTCACTTTGAAAAACAGTATGGAGGGTCCTCAAAAAATTAAAACTAGAACTACCATATCATCTAGCAATTCCACTTTTGGATATTTATCCAAAGAAATTTAAAACTGCAGGTACTGTGGTACATATGTGCAATGGAATATTACTCTGCCATAAAAAAATAAAATTTTGCCATCTGCAACAACAGAAAAGAACCTAGAGGATATTATGCTAAGGGAAATAAGTTAGACTGAGAAAGACAAATATAATATGATCTCATATGAGGAATCTAAAGAACAAAATAAACAAAGGAGAAACCGATCTGTAGATACAGAAAACAAACTGATGATTACTAGGCGAGGATGGGGTCAGGTGCTGTGTGAGAAAGGTGAAGAGATTAAAAAGCACAAATTGTTATTTACAAAATAGCCACGGGGTGTAAAGTACAGTAGGGGGAATATAGTCAATAATATTGTAAAAACTATGTGCAGTGTCAAATGGGTACTAGACTTATTGGAGGAAAATCACTTCATAAATTATATAAATTGTATAACCACTACACTACACACCTGAAACTAATATAAAAATAATATTGTATGCCAACTATAATTTAAAAAATTAGTCACAGAATATGTAGCACGGTATAGGAATATAAGCAATAATATTTTAATAACTATGTACAATGCCAGATAAATAATAAACTTATTGGGATTACCGTATTTTCTGGTGTATAAAACGACCGGGCGTATAAAATGACCCCCTAATTTTACAGTTAAAACATAGGTTTAGGCCTATATTCGCTGTATAAGACTACCCCCAAGGCTGTAGTCTTATACAGTGAATATAGGCCTAAACCTATGTTTTAACTGTAAAATTAGGGGGTCGTCTTATACGCCCGGTCGTCTTATACGCCCGGTCGACTTATACGCTGAAAAATATGGTATCAGTTTGTAAGTTATATAAATGTCTAATCACCATGCTGTTCTGTATACCCACAACTAACAAAAAAAAATTTTTTTAAAAAGAAAAACACTTAATAAACAAACTTAATGTTCCACAGACTGGGAGAATATATTTGCTTTTTATACAACTAATAAAGGATTAGTTTCCAAACTACATAAGGAACTGTGATAAATCTATAAGAAAATAAAAAAAAATCTAATAGAAAAATGGTCAAATATGAAAAAGCTATGTACAGAATTAGAAACCTAAAAGACAAATAAACAAAGGTATTTAACCTCTAATTAATCCACAGTGAGATAATATTTCACACCTGTCAAATTGAGGAAAAGTCTGAAAGTTTGATAATAGCAAAGGATGGCAAGGATTTGAGTGAACTGAAGCCTCATATATTGCTACTGATAGTGTAAATTGATACAAATATGCCAAGGGAAAAGCCATTACAAGTAAAGCTCAAGATATCCTAATCCCAACAATTCCATATTGAACTATTCAGAGAAATTAGAGAAACTCTCACTCACATATACTGTAGAGATGTACAAAGATATTTTAGCTTCGTTTTTAACCAACTAAAAGTGTAAACAATTCAATAAAAGCACAAAAGCATAATCAATGGACAAAAGGACCCATCAATAGGAAAATGACATGTAAATTATTACATATTCATTCAAAAGAATACAACTGTTGAAATGAATGAACTAGATCCACATGTATTATTATATCAATACAGATAAATCACAAAAGAAAATGTTTTTAAAAACAAGTGTTTTCACAATTTGTTCCATTAATGTGGCATTTAAAAACACATAATACAATCCTATATAATCATACAGTTTGTGACACATACATACAAAGCAAAAGTATAAATAATTTCAGGGGAGAAATAAGCAACAACTTCAGAATAGTTATCACCCTGGGGAAAAAAGGAAATAAAAAGGAACTGGTGAGTACAAAGAAAACTTCAACTATATAAAAACAGATTATTTCTTTATTTTTTAAATTGTATGTAAATGTGTACAAGTATGTGTCTATATGTATGAAGCAAATATACCTGAAATTTAACAATGATCAAATCTGAGTAGAAAATACTGTCTGCAAGTTTGAAATATTTTAAAAGTTCATTCCATTTGAGGCAATTGAGCAGTGAGAATGCTACACTCTCCACATATCCTATATCTTGTCCTCCTGTGAACAGGCACACAACTTATTTAGCAACTTATATAGGTTGCTCAACAACACAATTAAAAAATTGTCAAAAGACCTGAACAGACACCTCCCCAAAGAAGATATACAGATGGTAAGTAAGCATATGAAAAGATATTCAACATCATGTATCATTAGGAAATTACAAATTAAAAGGATATACCATTACACACCTATTAGAATGGCTCACATCCAAAACACTGACAACATCTAACACTGACAAGACTATAGAAGAACAGGAATTCTTATTCATTGTTGGGGGGAACACAAAATGATACAGCTACTTTGGAAAGTAGTTTGAAAGTTTCTAACAAAACTAAACATATTTTTACCATAAGATCCAAAGGGTTTAAAAACATGTCACACAAAAATCTGCACACCAATGTTTACAGCAGCTTTATTCATAATATCCCAAACTTGGAAATACCAAGATTTCATTCAGTAAGTGGATAAATAAATTGTTTTACTTACAGACAATGCGAAATAACCCAGCATTAAAAAGAAATGACCTATCAAGCCATTAAAAAACTTAAATGCATATTACTAAGTGAAAGAAACCAATCTAAAAAAACTACATAGGGTATGATTCCAAATGTATGATATTCTGTAAAAGGCAAAACTATGGAGATACTAAAAAGATCAGTGGTTGCCAGGAGCTGGGCAGAGAAAAGGCTAAATAGGCAGGGCACAGAGGATTTTTAGGACAGTGAAACTGTTCTGGAGGACACTATAATGGTGGATACATGTCATTATACATTTGTCAAAACCCACAGAATGTACAACACCAAAAGTAAACCCCAATTTAAACTGTGGGTTTCAGTGACAATGATGTGTGAGTGTAGGCCCATCAATGGTAACAAATGTAAACTGTACCGTGGGATGTTAACAGTGAGGGAGGTTATCCATGTGTAGGGGGAGTGAGTATATGGGAATTCTCTGTATTTTCCCCTCAATTTGCTGTGAACCTAAAACTGCTCTAAAAAATATTAATTAATATATATTTAAATTTTTTTTAAAAAGGATTGTGGCTAGTAAAGCCTATAATCAGGAATGCCCCAATAGGAAAAGTCTCCTATATGTGCAAAACATAGAACCTAGTAGCATAGGATTGAGTTCACATATTTAATCTACTCATACTGAAAGTTTAACAACATGCTAGGAATGTTTCCAGAAGACCCAATGGTAATGTAAGTAAGACAGATATGGTCCTGTCTCTCAAGGCATTTTTATGAATACTTGTAATTGATTCATTTTGTTTCCATAATAATTTTAGTCTCTGAACCAAGTTTTATTAGAGATATGAATCGGTATTCTAGAACACTTGAATTGCAATTATCATGAATCTATTTTCTAATTGCTGAGGTCAAAGAACATGTGAATTTCCATAATTATAAGTGACAGAAAACCCAAACTGGCTTCAGAAAATATATTGGCTCTTGTAACCAGGAGTAGGGATGTCCTCAGATAGTTTTTGGCTTCTGGTACTGCCATCGTTCATCTTCAGCATGTGTTGTGCTCCGCCTCTTCACAACTCCAGGTTCTCCCAGACCCCACATTCTTATTATACTGCCCAGGGAAAGTGAGAGTGTCTCCTCTATCAGTTCCTATGGGAAAGACAGAACAAACTTCATTTGCCCAGAATCCCCAGGTAACAAGCCTGTTTAAGACTAATGGGTTATATGCCCACTTTGAATCCAACACTATGGTCTCTTGAGGGTGGGATAGGCTGACTACAGGAAGTCAAAAAAGACCCACCTCTAGACTTAGAGTGTCAATCTCACTCAAACCATATAGCTTGGCGTGGGTAAAGGCCACATATGCCCAGATAAAAGAGAAAATGGATGCTTGTTAGCAAACAACAAATGGCCACCATGGGGGTAGGTCTCTTGATATTACCACAATATACAGCACAATGCTTTTCCCATATGCAGAATCTAATATATTAATATATTTGCTGAGTTGAATTAAATTGACCATATTTTTCCTGATCCATTTTGGCAGAGTAAGGAGCCTATCTGGCCATTCATCCCTAACCACTTGAACTCAACAAAATGAATGGAAAGTTTTTGTTTTTTCTTTTCTTTTTTTTATTGTCAAATTTATTGGGGTGACATTGGTTGATAACAGTTAGATAGTTTTCAGGTGTACAAATATACATTACATCACCTATGTATTGCATTATGTGCTCACCACCCAAAATCAGCTCTCCTTCCATCACACATATCTGGTGCCTACTCCCAACTCCACCCCACCGCTCCACTCTCCCTCCCCGCTCCCCCTTACCCTCAGGTAACTACCAAACTATTGAGGGTGTCCATAAGTTTTTGTTTCTTTGTTACTTTAAGTTTTATAATCCACCTATAAGTGAGGTCATATGCTTCCTGATTCTTTCAGTCTCACTTATTTCGCTTAATAAGATGGTTTCAAGGTCCATCCATGTTGTCACAAATTGCTGTATTTCATCTTTTCTTATTGCTGAGTAGTATTCCATTGTGTAAATGTACCGCAACTTCTTTATCCAGTCATCTATCAAAGGGCACTTTGGTTGTTTCCATGTTCTGGCCACTGTGAACAGTGCTGCGATGAACACTCATGTACAGATATCTTTGGGGATTAAGATTTTCAGGTATTTTGGGTAGATGCCCAGTAGAGGGATTTCTGGGTCATATGGCAATTCCATTCCCAATTTTTTGAGGACTCTCCACACTGCCTTCCATAGTGGTTGTACCAGTTTACATTCCCACCAGCAGTGTATGAGGGTTCCTTTTTCTCCACAGCCTCTCCTGTATTTGTTGTTCATCGTCTTGTTGATTATAGCTATTCTAACAGGTGTGAGATGTTATCTCATAGTGATTTTTATTTGCCTCTCCCTAATGGCTAGTGAAGTTGAGCATTTGTTCATATATCTGTTGGTCATTTGTATGTCTTCATGAGAGAAGTGTCTGTTTAGGTCTTCTGCCAATTTTTTAAATTGGATTGCTTGGTTTTTTTTGTTGTAGAGTTGTACAAGTTCTTTGTATATTTTTTATATTAATCCCCTATCAGAGGCATTGTTTGCAAGTATTTTCTCCTAATTGGTTGGTTGCCACGTTGCTTTGTAAATGGTTTCCTTTGCAGTGCAGAAGCTTTTTAGCTTGATAGAGTCCCATTAATTTATTTTCACTTTTACTTCTCTTGCCATTGAGGTCAGGTTCATTAAATCCTCCCTGAACACAAGATCTATAATTTTAGTACCAATGTTTTCTTCTGTGTAATTTATTGTTTTGGGTCTTATTTGGAGGTCTTTAATCCATTTTGAGTTAATTTTGGTATATGGTGATAGATCATAGTTCACATTCAGCCTTTTTCATGTGGTTTTCCAATTTTCCCAGCACCATTTACTGAAGAGGCTTTCTTTCCCCCACTGTATATTTTTTGCTCATTTGTCAAAAATAAACTATCCATATATTTGTGGGTTTATTTCTGGGTTTTCAATTCTGTTCCATTGGTCTGTGTATCTGTTTTGCTGCCAATACCAAGCTGTTTTGATTACTGAGGCTTTGTAGTATAGATAAAAGTCGGGCAGTGAGATGCCCCCAGCTTTATCCTTTTTTTTAAGGATAGCTTTGGCGATTCGGGGTCCTTTGTGGTTCCATACAAATTTGATGATTTTTAAAAATCTATTTCTTGAAAGAATGTCTGTGGGATTTTGATAGGAATGGCACTGAATCTGTATATTGCTTTGGGTAGTATGGCCATTTTAACTATGTTGATTCTTCCAATCCATGAACATGGAATATCTTTCCGTTTCTTTGTGTCTTCTTTAATTTCTTTTAACAGTGCCTTATAATTTTCAGAGTATAAGTCCTTCACGTTCTTTGTTAGATTTATTCCTAGGTATTTCATTTTCTTGTTTGCAATGACAAAGGGAATGGATTTTCTCATCTCTCTTTCTGAAGTTTCATTGTTGGCATATAAAAATGCAGTTGATTTTTGCACATTAATTTTGTATCCTGCAACTCTACTGTATTTGTCCATTGTTTGTAATAGATTTCTGATAGTCTTCAGAGTTTTCTATATAAAGGAACATGTCATCTGCAAAGAGTAACAGTTTGACTTCTTCTCTCCCAATTCTAATACCATTTACTCATCTCTGTATTCCCTATAATGCACCAGATGATGCTACTGAGAAGCCTCTGATGTCAGAAACAGTGTATTATTCATTTCTATATCAACAGCACCTGCACCCAACTGGCTTGGGTAGCAGGTGTTCAGGGAAAGTCTATTCAACGAATAAAAAAATAATGGACATTCAAAAATCATTTTTTGAAATAATTTACATGCTAAGGGCAAGACTCAGAGAAATGTAAATATCTAGATTCAGATTAACGCATTTCATTAACCTTTAAACAGTGCTGGTAACTAATTTTACCAAGTGAATGGACTGCTTCCTTCAATACAATCTGTTTCTTAATAGGAATGAAAGCTCCTGTGGAACATGCATCTATCCAGAATCCCTTCCCAGTTTTGTGCCAAAAGTCTTTGGTTTTCAAGCTTTTAGTCTTTCTAGTAAAAATATGTTGTTTCCCAAATAATCAGAAAAAAAGGCACTTAGTTGCTTTCACAGAACTCATAATCCCCAATCTAAGTGATAAAGCATCTCTGAAGTTTTGTATTCTACTGGCCATAGGGGATATAAAGCTTAAGGAAACCAACAGACTAATGTCCTGTCCATTAAAAAAAATTGAAGAATAACTTAAATGAAATTGTGTTTATTTCTTGGTCACCCTTGATTTAGTCAAATATATAGAATAATGCACCAAAACATGTTATTTATTCAAAAAGTACTTAATACATGGGTAAAACCTGAAGAGAATAAATATACTTCTTAGTCTAAAGTACATAAATTGGAAATGATGAAACAATTAATCACATGTAATGTATGACTACCCATAAATCATAAAGAGGTCTATATGATGCTAAAAGAACCCAGAGCACGTGGATGGCGGGCAGTCCCTGAAAGAATATGCCTTGTCCATCAAAATTCAAAGCCAGTCACCTATAGACTCTGCCCTACCCAGGGCTCCTGCAGTATGCCACAAAAATCTCAAGAACAGTATGATGCATTTTATCTGCTCTCTGATATGCCAGGGGTGGTAAGAGTTCTAGGTACACAGTAAGCTTCCACCTTCTTACCTACCCCCATCCCATCACGCACCTACTGAGGCCAGTCATATTTCACATCCCTCAGGCCCTGGTTTTCATGGTAATTCTCCCCAAGGACAAAAGTACAGACTTGAATATTAGACAGTCTGTAGTCCTTAGCTCCTCACCAATTCCTACCTGCCTTTGGCATTGTCTCCTCCTTCTGGAGTCTAATATATCAGTTCACAGAGTATGTTCTACTCTATAAGTAAAATGGCAGCCTGGCATCAAGAAGTATCATATGATCTGAACACACTTAGATCAGCACTGTTCCCTCATTTTCGAAATCCACCTTGGAAAGATTATTGGTGTGGGCAGCACCACAGTTCTTCAGGTCCCCTTGAATTTAGGAATCTGGGTGCTAATGTCCATTAGCATTACCAGGCCTCTCCCCCATTCCTCCTTAGATTATTCTCTTGTGAGTACTATTTGTTTGCAGTAGAATAATGGTTGAGCTACAGTGAGGTTCAAGTTGGAAGGAGATAAAAGTGATGTTAAGATTGGAGGGAAATCTGAAAGAATACACTGACATGTTTGAATATTTTCCTATTGTCATTGTGAAGATGGGAAACACACTAAAGATTTATGGAGACGTCATCAAGATGGCGACATGAGAGGAGCTCTTAAAACTTCTCCTGGAAAGACAATTCAAACAACTAAAATCCAACCAGAGAATCCCTAAGCAATGCATAGCCTAGGCTGAGGGACACACTCACCACAAGAAAACAACTAAAGCTGGAGAAATGGAGGTGAGTGAAAGAGGAAGAAAAGGAGCCATGTGGAGACCAGCCACGGAGTGTGACCCAGAGACCCACCCAGTGACGACCCAGAGGCTGACCCGAGTCCAGCAGAGGAGAGACTGACGAAGGTGGGAGCGTGGGGGCGCGGGTCCAGGAGCAGAATGACTCTGGGTGGGTTGGAGACCTGGAAGGACAGAAGCAGAGGCACAGATGCCAGAATGCAGGGTGAACGAGAAAAGTGGGCATGGCTGACGGTGGCGAGAGACCCCGGTGGGAGGGCGGGGGGAACAGCCAGGCATGGTGAGGGCAGCCAAAGCACGGGGCAGGAGGCCAGAGCAAGGCCCCAGCAGCAGCCAGAGATCGGAGCAGGTGACCGGAGTGTAGATCCAGCTGCCGGCACTTGAGTCAGGCAGCTGGAGCTGGGGGACCACGGAGCATGAGGTCACCAACTGGAGCCAGAGGTAGGTGTTCCAGTGGCTGGAATGCTGACACCAGGAGTGTGTTGATGGCTGAGGCGCACAGTGGTCCTCAGTGAGGTGGGGCCCCAACCAGAGCACGGTGCGTGGCCTTGGATACAAAGCCTGGGTACTTTCCCTTGTTCTCTCCCAGGACCTGTCCTGCAGGCCTCACCCACAGCCTGCCTTCAGTGAGCTGCTGCTGGGAAGCCACCATTACCCTGTGACACAATCAGACCTGCACTTTCCCAACAAACCCTGCCCCCGCCTTTCCTGCTGAAGCCAGCAGAGAGATCTACAAATGGCAGCTTTTGGCAGCAGTGGGATCTTAGAGGCATAGAATACCGTTGCCCACCATACCTTCCCAAAAAGGCATACAGAGACCAGGGCAACTGAGTCAAAGAGAAGCCCACCTTCCAGGAAGTCTCCCATTGTGAGAAAACCAAATAAACAAAAGAGAATATTATAAGACAGTAACATCAGCTAGGAAGCAAAAGAAAGATATGTTCAAATCTACCAGGATAAAAGTCCTCATGTCCAGGAAATGAAATGCTCGAACAGTAACGAATACCCTTTTGAACAAAGGTGAGAGGGTGAGAAAAAATACTCCAAGCAATATAACACAAATATATTACACAAAGTGATATATATGCCCCCAACCAAGAAGCACCAAAATTTACAAAGCAACGACTAACAGATCTAAAAGGAGAAACTGACAAAAACACAATTATAGTAGAAGACTTAAACACCCTATTGAAAGCCATGGACAGATCATCCAAACAGAAAATAAATAGGGAAATATAGGCTTTAAATGATACACTAAATTGGACATAATTGATATTTAGAGGACACTTCATCGTAAAACACAGGACTATACATTCTGCTCTGGTGCACATGGAATGTTTTCAATGATAGACCACATGTTGCGACATAAAGCTAGCCTCAACAAATTTAAGAAGATCGAAATCATACCAAGTATATTCTCCAATCAGAAAGCTTTGAAATTGGAGATCAACTACCAGAAGAAAGCAGGAAAAGCCACACATACATGGAGATTGAATAACATGTTATTAAAAAATGACTGGATCAAAGAAGAAATAAAAGAAGAGATTTAAAAATACATAGAAACAAATGACAACAAAAACACAATATACCGAAATTACTGGGATGCAGCAAAAGCAGTAATAAGAGGGAAATTTGTATCACTACAGGCCTTCTTAAAATACAAAAACATATCTCAAGTAAATGACCTAATATCACATCTTCAAGAACTAGAAAAAAAAGAAAACAACACCCAAAGCCAGCAGAAGGAGGGAAATAATAAAAATTATAGCAGAACTAAATGAAATAGAAAACAGAAAAAACTAATGCAACAAAGAGCTGGTTCTCTGAAAAAATTAATAAAACTGACAAACCCCTGGCTAGGCTCACCAAGGGAAAAAGAAAAAAACACACAAATAATCCGAATTAGAAATGAAAAGAGGGGAAATTACAACTGATACCACAGAAATACAAAGGATCATAGAAAAATACTATGAAGGACTATATGCTACCACATTTTGCAACCTAGAAGAAATGGACAAGTTTTTAGAAACATATAGTCTACCTAGACTGAATCAAGAAGAACTGGATTACCTAAAAAGACCAATCCACAGTAAGGAAATTGAAATAATCATCCAAAACCTTCCCAAAAGCAAGAGTCCAGGACCAGATGATCTCACTAATGAGTTTTACCTGGCATTCAAAGAGGAACTAGCACCTAGCTTCCTCAAACATTTCCAAAAAATTGAAGAAGAGGCAATACTTCTCAACTCATTCTATGAGGCCAAAATTACACTAATACCAAAGCCTAGCAAGGACTTCACAAAGAAAACTATAGACCAATATTTCTGATGAACACCAAAGCAAAAATCCTAAACAAAATACTAGCAAGCAGAATACAACAATGCATTAAAAAGATTATACATAAAGATCAAGTGGGATTCATCCCAGGGGCACAAGAATGGTTCAACATATGCATATCGATCAATGTGATATACCACATAAACAAAATTAAAGATAAAAACCATATGATCATATCAATTGATGCAGAAAAAGCATTTGACAAGATACAACATCCACTTATGATCAAAACACTTAACAAAATGGGTATAGAAGGAAAGTACCTCAACATAATAAAGGCCATATATGACAAACCCTCAGAGAATGTCACATTGAATGGGGAAAAACTGAAACCTTTTCTTCTAAATTCAGGAACGAGACACGAATGTCCCCTGTCACCACTGCTATTCAACATAATGTTGAAAGCTCTAGCCAGAGCCATTAGGCAGGGAAAAAAATATATAAGGTATCCAAATTGAGAATGATAAAGTTAAACTGTCACTTTTTACAGACAACATGATTCTTTAGATAGAAAACCCTAAAGACTTCCTCAGAAAACTCTTAGAATTAATAAGTGAATACAGTAAAGTTGCAGGATACAAAACCAATGTACAAAAATTCACAACTTTTTTATATACAAACGATGAAATTTCAGAAAAAGAAATGAGAAAAATGATACCATTTGCAATCAAAACAAAAAGAATAAAATAAGAATAAACTTAACAAGGAATGTGAAGGACTTATACATGGAAAACTAGAAGACACTATTAAAAGAAATTGAAGAAGATAGAAAGAAATGGAAGGATATTCCATGTTCATGGATTGGAAGAATCAGCATAGTTAAAATTGCCATGTTGCCCAAAGCAATATACAGATTTAATGCAATTAGCATCAAAACCCCACAGACATTCTTTCAAGAAATAGATAGAGGGGAAGCTGGGATGGCTCAGTGGGTTAAGCGCTCACTTTGCAGCGCCGAGGACCAAGGATTGAATCCCGGCCCCGGCCCGAGCAAAACCATATGCTGAACTGGGAGCTCCCCCAGTTCAGTTCTCTCTCTGTCTCTCTGTCAAAAATAAATAAATAAAAAACATATATTTAAAAAAAAAAGAAATAGATAGAAAAATTATCAGATTCATATGGAATCACAAAAGGCCCCAAATCGCCAAAGCAATCCTCCAAAAAATAAAAAAGTAAATAAGGCTGGAGGTATCACGCTCCCTGACTTCAGCCTATACTACAAAGATTCAATAATCAAAACAGCTTAGTAATGACAGACAAACAGACATACAGGCCAATGAAGCAGAATACAAAACCCAGAAATAAACCCACAAATATGCGGACAGATAATCTTTGACAAAGGAACAAAAAATATACAATGGGGAAAAGAAAGCCTCTTCAGTAAATGGTGCTGGGAAAACTGGAAAACCACATGCAAAAAAAAAGAATCTGGACTGTAAACTGTCACCACATACCAAAATTAACTCAAAGTGGATTAAAGATCTTCACATAAGATCTGAAACAATAAAGTGCATAGAAGAAAGAATCAGTACTAAACTTATAGACCTTGGGCTCAGAGAATACTTTATGAACTTGATCCCAAAGACAAGGGA
This sequence comes from Craseonycteris thonglongyai, assembly GCA_004027555.1. Classification (NCBI taxonomy): domain Eukaryota; kingdom Metazoa; phylum Chordata; class Mammalia; order Chiroptera; family Craseonycteridae; genus Craseonycteris; species Craseonycteris thonglongyai. The sequence continues at coordinate 25,510 of PVKE010012609.1, forward strand.
AATGAAAGCAAAAATAAATGAATGGCACTATGTGAAACTGCAAAGCTTCTACATAGCAAAGGACACCATCAACAAAGTAAAAAGGAAACCAACCAAATAGGAAAAAATATTTGTAAATAATGCCTTTGATAAGGGGCTAATATCTGAAATATATAAAGAACTCGTACAACTCAACAACAACAAAAAAACAAGTGATCCAATTAAAAAATGGGCAGAAGACCTAACAGACACTAATCCCCTGAAGACATACAGCCATTCCTAATTTTTTGAGGCATCTCCATACAGCCTTCCATAGTGGTTGTACCAGTTTACATTCCCACCAGCAGTGTATGAGGGTTCCCTTTCCTCCACAGCCTCTCCAGCACTTGTTATCTCTTGTCTTATTGATGATAGCTATTCTAACAGTTGTAAGATGGTATCTCATTGTAGTTTTTATTTGCATCTCCCTAATTGCTAGTGAAGTGGAGTATTTTTTCATATAACTGTTGGCCATATGTATGTCTTCACGAGAGAAGTGTCTGTTAAGGTCATCTGCCCATTTTTTAATTGGATTGCTTGCTTTTTCTTGTTGAGTTGTACAAGTTCTTTGTATATTTTTGATATTAGCCCCTTATCAGAGGCATTGTTTGCAAATATTTTTTCCCAGTTGGTTGGTTGCCTCTTTGGTTTGTTGATGGTTTCCTTTGCAGCACAGAAGCTTTTTAGCTTGATAAGGTCCCATTTGTTTATTTGTGCTTTTACTTCCCTTGCCATTGAGGTCAGATTCATAAAGTCCTCCCTGACCCCCAGGTCTATAAGTTTAGTGTCAATGTTTTTTTCTATGCAATTTATTGTTTCCTTTCTTATTTGGAGGTCTTTAATCCATTTTGAGTTAACTTTGGTATATGGTGAGAGATTGCAGTTCACATTCAGCCTTTTGTATGTGGTTTTCCAATTTTCCCAGCACCATTTACTGAAGAGGCTTTCTTTTCCCCCAGCCATCCCTCTACTGGGCATCTACCCAAAAAACCTGAAAACCTTAATCTTTAAAGATGTTTGTACCTGCATGTTCATCGCAGCACTGTTCACAGTGGCCAGAACATGGAAACAACCAAAATGCCCTTCGATAGATAACTGGATAAAGAAGATGTGATACATTTACACAATGGAATATTACTCAGCGATAATAAATGATGAAATACAGTCATTTGTGGCAACAGGGATGGACCTAGAGACCATCTTATTAAGCGAAATAAGTCAGACTGAAAGAATCAGGAAACATATGACCTCACTTATAGGTGGAATATAAAACTGAAAGTAACAAAGACACGGAGACCTACGGACAGATACACTCAATAACTTGGTGATTGCCTGAGAGAAGGGGAGGAGGGGGGAAGGAGAGAGGGAGGGGAGGAGGGAGAGGGCACCAGCATTATGGATACACTCAACAGTTTGGTGTTTACCTGGAGAGGGGGGAGCATGGGGGACGGAGAGTTCTGGGGGGAGGTGGGAGTGGGCACAGGATATATGGTGGTGGAGGGGGACCTGATTCTGGGAGGTGGGCACATAATGCGATGCATGGGTGATGTGATGTGGACTTGTACATCGGGAAACTATCTAATTGTTACCAACCAATGTCACCCCATTTAATTTAACAATAAAAAAGAAAAGAAAAGACATACAGCCAACAGATACATGAAAATATGCTCAACATCAATGGCAATTGGGGAGATGCAAATTAAAACCACAATGAGATACTACCTCACACCTGTTAGAATGGCTATAATCAATAAGACAAGGAATACAAGTGCTGGAGAGGCTGTGGACAAAAAGGAACCCTCATACACTGCTAGTGGGAACATAAATTGGTACAACTGCTATAGAAGGCAGTATGGAGATTCCTCAAAAAACTAGGAATAGAATTGCCATATGACCCAGTAATTCCTCTCCTAGGTATCTACCCAAAAAACCTGAAAACCTTAATCTGCAAAGATATATGTACCCCAATGTTCATCACAGCATTGTTCACGGTGGCCAAGTCATAGAATCAACCAGTATCCTCTGACAGATGATTGGATAAAGAAGTTGGGGTACATTTATACAGCGGAATACTACTCAGCAATAAGAAAAGATGAAATACAGCAATTTGTGACATCATGGACCTTGAAAACATCTTATTAAGTGAAATAAGTCAAAATGAAAGAATCAAGAAACATATGACCTCATTTATAGGTGGAATATAAAACTGAAAGTAACAAAGAAACAAAACCCATGGACACAGTCAATAGTGTAGTGGTTACCTGAGGGTAAGGGGATAGGTGGGAGAGATGGGAGTTGGGGGTGGGGATTAGGGAGGGGGAATCAAATATATGGTGAAAAAAGAGCTGATTTTGGGTGGTGGCACATAATGCGACGTATAGACGATGTAGAGTTGTGCACCTGGAAACAATGTAATTGTTATCAATTAATGTCACCCCAATAAATTTAACAATTAAAAAAATAAGATTTATGAATAGGAGATGAACAAAATAAAATCATACTTTATTTTGTAACCACATTCTTCTGACCTAAAACTACAGGATAAAAATCACAGGAAGAAGTCTTACTATTTGAGAGAATGCCCAAATCACTATCAGACTTGATGATAAACAATTTAGCTTTCTTTCAAATGAGTATGTTGTTTCTTTTTTATAAAGAGAAGAAATAACATGGTCAGAAAATCAAACACCAACCAGCTCAACCTGAGATGTACGAAGGCGGTCCAAAAAAAATACAGCCATTGTCAATATAACTAGAATGGTTATATAGCTGGATACTTTCCAGATAGCCCTTGTAAACATTGAGAGAGACAGCATTTTCTAAGATCAACTTCTGATTTGTTTCTCTCTTGGCTGTCCTAATAACAACACTATCCTCTCCCCCCATGTGAATGAAGCTGTACCAGGCATGTAAGGATTTTACAACAGATCAAATAGACTCCATTTCTGTTCTCAAGGACTTCGTTATCTAAGGATCTCTTCTAATGACTATCATTCCCCAACCTCAACTACACTTATCCACTTTTATGTTTGCCCCTGAGATATTCAAAACGGTCTGCCTAAGTGGAACAATACTACCTCCCAATCACAGTAACATGTTGATCCCTCAAGCAATATTTTACAGCAATTATTTTTTTTTAAAGATTTATTTTATTGATTTTTGACACAGAGAAACAGAGACAGAAAGAGACAGAGAGAAAGGGGAGGGCCCAGAGCAGTCTCCATAGTTGACATCAGTTTTCCATATGTTTCACTCCACAAGTGGGCATGGGGCTGTGCCAGCAAGAACTGAACTGGGGGCACACCTCAGTTCAGCATGTGGGTCGCATGGGCCAGGGCCGGGATTTGATCCTAAATCCTCGGGGCTTCAAAGCGAGGGCTTAATCTGCTGAGCCATCCCAGCTTTCCCAACAGCACTTATTTAAAAAAAAAAAGTGTTCTATATTATGCATGAGACAAGAGACGTAGACTAACCACATTTTTTTCACTAAAGGTATAAATTCATACATGCTGTTTATCGAATAAAAATATCAGTTTTGAAGGGGTTTTCAAAACTTAATGTAAATGTAAATGTAATTAAAGATAAATAACTGAGAAACATTTTTGCTATAGATATAACCCATTAAGAATACCAAACCATCTTGAAAGTACAGAATGCTCTGAGAGCTTATGATGCTGGTTGCTTTTCTTTCTTTCTTTCCTTACCTTTCCTTTCCTTTCTTTTTCTTTTTCTCTTATTTCTCTCTCTCTCTCTCTCTCCCTCCCTCCCTCCCTCCCTCCCTCCCTCTTTTTTGCAGGGGAGAGTAAACAGGAAAATACCTGTGCAAAAGAAAAGCTATACTGAAATAAAGTAGTATTTCTAAATGCAAGTGTTCTTATGCTTGAATACTGAAAAGAACCCATTTGGAGAAAATGTAGCATTTCTCTTTAGGTACTCCAAAGAGAACTGCCTCATAAGATTAAATAATGGTATACAAAAATAATAATCTACAAAGAAAAGTAATTATTGGGTTAATATACCAGCTATCAGATTTGCTAATGTAGAATTCTAAATAAAGCTTGTAAACAAACATTTGGTTTATATTTAAGTTCCTCTTTCTTTCCATTACAATTTATACAGTCACTCATGGGAAACTCACATTTATGTAAAGTAAATAAATACAAGTACTGGATTTATTCCCCAAATATTTTCACATCCTAACCAAAAATACATTTGGATATATCTATAAATGCTTCAAGAAGTTAGTGGCCCTTGGCATATTTGAAAGGTTAAATCAATAAGTCAGAAAATTATTTTATTTCTTTTTTGATGTTTTATTTTTATTTTTAAAGCATATTTGTTCATTTCCTATTTTTATTTTTCATTAAATTTACTGGTGACATTTGTTTATAAAATTATATGTTTCCAGTATATGATTCTATAATACTTGTATATCATCTGTATATTGCATTGTGTAGTCACTACCCTAAGTCAAACCTCCCTCTGTCACTATATATTTGACAGCCCCTACCCACCCCTTACCCCCTAGTAACCACTAAACTGTAGTCTGTGTTTTCTGAGCTTTTGTTTGTCTTGTTCATTTGTTGCTTTCAGTTTTATATCCCTCGTATGAGTGAAGTCATATGGTTCTCTACTTTTTCTGTCTGACTTATTTCACTTAGCATGATGATCTCAAGATCTATCCATGATGTTATAAATGGCAGTATTTCATCTTTCCTTGTGGCTAAATAACATTCTATCGTATATATGTACCACATCTTCATTCAGTCATTTATCAAAGGACACTGGTTCTTTCTATGTCTTGGCCACCATAAATAATGCTTCAGTGAACACAGGGGTACATGTATCTTTATAGATAAATGTCTTCAGATTTTTGAGGTAGATACTCAAAGGAGAGGAAGGATCACTGGATCATATGGTAATTTTATTATTTTCTTTTTTAAGATGCTCCATAATGTTTTCCACAGTGGTTGTACCAATTTACATTCCTGCCTACATTATATGAGGTTTCCTTTTTCTCTCCAACCTCTCTAACACTTGCTATATGCCTTGTCTTGTTGATAAAGCCATTTTAACAGGTGTGAGGCCATATCTTATTGTGGTTTTGATTTTCATTTCCCTAATAGCTACTGAAGTTGAGCTTCTTTTCATATTTCTGTTGGCCATTTGTATATCCTCTTGGGAGACAAAGAAATGTCTGTTCTGGTCCTCTGCCTATTTTAAATTGCATTGTTTGGTTTTGATATTGTTGTATGAGTTCTTTATATCTTTTGGATATCAGTCCCTTATCAGAGGTGTTGTTTGCAAATACCTTCTTTCATTCAGTTAGTTGCCTCTTTGTTTCACTGAAGAATTTTAGTTTCATATAATCCTACTTATTTATTTTTGCTTTTATTTCCCTTGATGTCAAGTTCATAAAATCCTCTCTAAGACCAAGGTTCATAAATTTATACCTATGTTTCTATGTTTTCTTCTACGCAATTTATTCAGTCTTATATTAAGGTCCTTGATGCATTTTGAGTTAATTTTTGCATATGGTGACAGATAGCAGCAGTCTAGTTTCGTTCTTTCGCACGTGGCTTTCCAATTTTCCCAGCACCATTTATTGCGGAGAATTTTTTTCTACATTGTATGTTTTTGGCTCCGTTGTAAAAAACTATTTGCCCACATATATGTGCATTTATTTCCAGATTCTCAATTGTGTTCCATTGGTCGGTGTGTCTGTTTTTCTGCCAGTACCATGCCATTTTGAAGATATTCCATGTTCATGGATTGGAATAAACGACACAGGTAAAATGGCCATATTACCTAAATCAATATACAGATTTAATGCAACTCCCATCAAAATCTCAATGGTGTGTTTAAAAACCAAATAAAACAAAACACCATCAGATTTGTATGAGCTCACAAAAGTCCCTGAATAGCCAAAGCAATACTGAGAAAAATGAACAAGTCCAGAGGTATCATATTGACTGATTTCAAATTATACTGCAAAGCAAATTATGTTAAGTTGTTTACCAAGATTAGAATATAGGTTTAAATCACCTGGAAACAGAACTTCATTTATTTAAAGTAACGATATTTTTCACTTGCTATTATAATTCTATCTCATAAATTTAAATATTTGCATAATATATTATGTCAGTAAATTATTTCAGCATCTTTCATCTTTTCTTGTCAATTTCATTTATTTTTATCCTATGTCTGAAAGGTCATATTACGGTATCTACAACATTATTTTGATGAAAACTTAATGTGCACTAGAATAAAATGTATAGTCCTGTGTTGCAGGATGGAGTGTCCTATAAATGTCAATTATGTCCAATTCCTATAATGTATCATTTAAGGTTGCAATTTCCTTATTTATTTTCTGCTTGGACGATTTGTCCAATGTTGTCAAGGGGGTGTTTAGGTCCCCTGCTATAATTGTATTTTTGTCAGATTCTCCTATTAGATCTGTTAGTAATTGCTTTGTAAATTTGGGTGCTTCCTGATTAGGGGCATATATATTAATGAGTGTCATGTTTTCTTGCTGTATTGTCCCTTTTATCAATATGAAATGTCCATCTCTATCTCATATTACTTTTTTTATACTGATGTCTATTTCATCAGAAATCAGTATGGCCACTTCTGCTTTTCTCTGAATGTCATTTGCTTGGAGTATTGTTTTCCATCCTTTGACTTTGAGCCTGTGTTTGTCCTTATGGCTGAGGTTTGTCTCTTGTAGACAGCATATGATTAGATTTTGTTTTTTAATCCATTCTGCTACTCTGTGCCTCTTTATTGGTGAATTCAGTCCATTTACATTTAGGGTGTTGATTGATAGATGAGGATTTCCTATATCCATTTATTCCTTCCTTTTTATTTCTTTGTTCTCCCAGCTTTTCTCCATTTATTTTGATTGCTTGATTCAGGTTGAATAGCCTCCTTCAGTATTTCTTGAAGTGCCGATTTTGAGCTGGAGAATTCCCTCAGCTTCTCTATATCTGAAAAGGCCTTAATTCCTCCTTCATATCTAAAGGTTAATTTTGCAAAATAGTTAATTCTTGGCTGAAAATTTCTCTTTTAAAATTTTGAAGATTGGGCTCCACTCTCTCCTGGCTTGCAGAGTTTCTGCTGAGAAGTTTGATGACAGCCTGATAGGTTTCCTTTGAAAGTTATATATATATATATTTTTTTCCCTGGAAGCCTTGAGGATTCTTTCTTTGTCTTTGGTTTTTGTCATCTTCAGAACAATGTGCCTTGCAGAAGATCTGCTAGGGTCTAGGTAGCTAGGGCTCCTGTTTTCCTCTTGAATTTTGGGTTCTAGTTCTTTCTATAGGTTAGGAAAATTCTCATCTACTATCTGCTTTAAAAGGCCCTGAGAAAATTCCAACTCACTTCCTTCTGGTACCCCTATTATTCTAATGATGCTCTTTATAGTGGAGTCAGATAGTTCTTCTAGGGGTCTTTCATTTCTCTTGACTCTCACATCCCTTTCTTCTTCCATCTGTAAAATTTCCAAGTTTCTATCTTCGATTTCACTAATTCTTTCCTCCAGCTGGTCAGCCCTGTTTCCTATGCTGGTCAGTTCTTTTTTCAGCTCTCCCATTATGCCTTTCATTTCATGAAGTTCCTTTTGGTTCTGGTCTAACTTCTCAATTTTGTTGATAAAGTATTCATTTTGATCATACACTTTGTTGTTGAGGTCATTTAACTGTGTCTGGGTACTTTGCAAGCATTTACTGAACTCTCTGAGTCTTGAGATTGCAGCCCTGAATTCTATTTCACTTAGATTTTCTGTTTCCAAGTCTGTGAGTTTCTTTTCTAAAGATTTTCCATATTGGTTTGGAGTGCCTTTGGATTTTGAGGTGTTCATTGTGTCTGATGTGGTTTTTATAGCCGTAGGCATGAGTATGTTTTCCCTCTGGGGGCTTTCCTAGAAGATGGGCTTCTTTCTCTCTCTCTCTCTCTTCTTTTTTTTCCCCAACTGTCTTAGTCTCAATGCCCCCCCTCTTTGGGAGAGTAAGGTGGGCTGTGGGCTGACTGTAGCCTGGTATGTCTCTGCTGTGTACCAGGTTGCAGTAAAGGCTCAGTTGCTGGGATATGAGTTTTGTGAGAAGGTTGAGGTAAGCAGTCAGTTTTTGTGTCCTGGGGTTGCTCTCCAGGTTACTGAAGTTGAAGCAGTTAGAGTGTAGATGGAGGTGGGGGAATGTGGGTAGGAGCTGGGGTGGGCCTGAGACACAATAGAAGATTCCTCTGTCAGCAGGGGGGCTAAAGGGTCAGTGTTGGAGGAGGCATACGGCTCAGCCTTTCTTTGCCCTCTGCTCTTCTCGGGCTGCTCTTTCACTTTAAGAGCTCTGGCTTGAAAAGCAGCTCCCTAACAACTGATTCATATTCAGCTCAGCTGTGCTGCCTCTGTAACCAGTGACTAGGTGTGCCGAGCTGCTGCTGGTGGGCTGGTGCCCTGCTCTCTTGCTGCCCGGGAAGTTTAGCCATGCCTGCTCTGTGGTCCCTAATCTACTTCAGGTGTGGTGATCTGAGTGGGGTACAGCGTACCGCCACTTGGGTTTGGATGTGAACTTGTCCACAGTCCCATGGGGCTTCCACTCTCCTCAAATCTTGACTTCCAGTGTGCCTAGGATCTAACTCCACTTTGGCCAGAATCCCCCAATCCCCCTTTTTTCTGCCAGCCACAGGTTGCATTCTGTGTCCCAGTCCCCATACTGATCCTTCCACTTCCCTCTCCCACTAGCCACCCTTTCTCTAACCTTCAGGTGTTGTTTTGTGTTGCGCGGCTCTCCCAGTTGAGGCTATCTCTCAGGATTTCCCCTGTGAAGTCCCCTTTGTTTAAATGTCCCTTCCCAGGTAGGTTTCGGGGTTCTCCTCTCATGCTGCCATCTTAGGACCTCAAACTCAGAAGGTTTCTTTGGTGACCCAGAATTATTTGAACATGCTCTAAAAATGAAATGCAATTATAGTTTTATTTTGAAATAAAGAAAACTGGATAACATGTCTCAAGAACTCTATGTTAAGCTCCTTGGTTTGTCATTTTAACATTTCTGGGTACAATGCTTTCTATTAAGTACTGTATAGGATCTAAAGATAAATAAGACTAGAATCAAGTCTTCAAAATTTTTACAGACTGGGTGGCAATTGCTTCAGTGAGAAATAACAGAGTGAATGGATTTGACAAGACTGTAGATGTCTCTCAGAAGCAGAGGAAGTTCTAACAGATACCACTAAAGAGTAGGTGACTATATCAATATAATGTTGAGGTTATGCTTAACAGTTGAAGGTGAACAGTCCTCACCTATTCAGTTTGGTTTTGCATCACTATATCACAGAGCTGAGAAATTACATTCTTCTGATTGTATAATAATGATGAATATGTGCAAACTATGTTCCTAGGTATAGTACTTTCACATATATCCTTATTCATGTCCCACAACAGACTTACCCAATAGATAAGATTATTTCCCTAATTTTCTATGGGAGAAAGCAGACGTCCACACATTAAACAACTTATTAAATAAAAGGTAATTTATAAAGTTACTCTAACCACTGAGAGACTGAGATTAAATGACCTTCCTTATTTTCCATTCTTTTCACAATCTCACACTGCCTTACCACAATACCCTGAAACACTCCATTCATTCATTCTCAAACACTGATTATCAGCAACATGCTAGACAATGAGGATAAAAAGTGTGTAGGATATAGAGTCTAAACTTTAAAAGAATACCATATTTCAGGGAAGATAAACCCATAAAGAGCTACTTACACAGCAGTGTAATCTTGCAAATGAATGATAAAGCTGGCAGACAGGGATACCCAAAGGTGTCCCAATGTGCCGGTGAGGAGAAATCAAGAAATGCCTCCTGGAAAAGGTTAATTCCAAACTGAATCTTCAAGATAAGTAGCAGTTAGCCAGGTGAGGGAGAGAGTGGGAGTCCCAGCCGAGGGCAGGGAAACAGTTATTCCGGGCAAGTGTTAGCATAAGCAAATGATAGCAAAGAGAAAAACAACAGTGGGCATGGAGGACTTCTTAGCAAGGACTTCTTCGTTACTAGAGACTAATGCTCAATGCAAGAGATGAGGCTGGAAATTTATTAATCAAAAGCTGAAATTGAAATATATAAACTATAAAGGGGATCTATTGCTTGATTTGTAATAGAATGTTTCTCTTTTGTCTTTTAATAATACATTTTCTATTTTTTCACAAGCAAACTATTTTTACCTACTTCAATTTTAATCAGCTTTTATTAAAGTATAATTTACATATATAGTAAAATGGATCAATTTTCAGTAGATAATTCAATGAGTTTTGATATATTATATATTGTCATATAACCACCATCATAATTAAGATATAGAGTATTTCCCTCACTTCAAATAGTTCTCTCATGCCGCTTGCCATCAATCCCTTCTCCCATGCCTGGTCCTTGGCCACCATTGATCTTCTTTCTGTCGTTAAACTCTTGCCTTCAATAGAATTTCATATAAATGGAATCATAAAGTATGCAATGTTTTCTATCTTCTGTTACTCAGCATAATGCTTTTGAGATTCATTTGTGTGGTGGTGTCCATAATCCATCCATTCCTTTGTATTGCTGAGTAGTATTCCACTGTACGGGTGTATCACAATGTGTTTATCCATTCACCAGTTGATGGATATGTGAGCTACTGCTAGTTTTCAGTTATTATGAATAAAACTACAAGGAATATTAACATGCAAGCCTTTGTGTGGACATATGTTTTCAGAAGTAGAATTGTGGGATTATATAATAAGCATGTGTTTACCTTTTAGGAAACTGATATTTTTATTTTTATTGTTAAGTTTACTGGGGTGACATTGGTTAGTAAAAATTACACAGGTTCTCAGTGTACAATTCTATTAATACAATACATCATCTATGTGTTGCATTGTGTGCTCACCACCCAAAGTCAGTTTTCCTTCCCTCACCATATATCTGATGGCCACTCCCGCCTCTCTCACCTCCTCACCCCATCTGTAGAGAGTGTCAGCACTACAGATGACCTCAGGTCAGATAAGTGAGGTCACTTGATGTGACCAAGTCTATATGAGGGAAACAACTTAGAGAAGTTCAGGTTTTAGAAGTTAATGTAAAAACTTCCACATGGGACAATGAGGTAAGACTCTGGTTCAGCAATTCTTTTTCATAATTGTGTTGAGTACATAGATCAAAAACTGTTAGGTAACAAATCTAATGGCACCAACTGTATATAACACTACAGGCAGAAAAAAATTAGAAATGAAATATCCAATAATGAAGGGTTCCTATAATAAATTGCTATGAGCCAGGCCCTGAATGCTTTAAGTGAATTGTCTCATTTTGCCCTGACTCTAACCCTATGAGACAAACACTATTAGTACTCCCTTTTTGCAGAAAACAAAACAGAGCCTTTGAAAGGTTAAACGCTTTGATAAAGTTCACATTTCCAATTAATGATTGACTCAGAATTCAACCTCAAAGGCATACTGTACTTTCATTAAAAAGAGGAGAAATGTTCACAATACACCATAAATGTATATAAACATTCAAATGTATAGAAACAAAAAGAGTACACATATAGATCAACATGTTCATAGCTCTTACTGTTGGGCAGTAAGATTTTATGTGATTTTATTTTCCTACATGGGCTTTTCATTGTTTTTCAAATTTGTATATTTGAAAATAAATGTATTAATATTATTTTCATAATCAGAAAGGTATTTTACAAGACAGTATGGAACTTATACTTCCTACTTGCATATCATTAGCTATTTAGTTTTTGTTCAGACCAGGTATATCACCCATAGTACCCACAAATAAGGGTTTAATAAATGTTTTTCAGTATGAAAATAATACATAAATGCAGTCCAAGGGCAAATGTTCTATTCCATGAATAGACAGAGCCAACAGCCACCTTAGAAAACAAAGCACTGAATGTTTTGTGCTAATTTCCCCCAAAATTAAGTGGAAAAAATGGACTTGAAAAGTAAAAGTCAGAGCAGCACAATATGGCAGTCTTAATTAGAACAAAAAATACTACAGCATTTCACAAATAATTATCATATTTTGCCATGTATAATGCATACTTTTTTGCCCAAATTTGTGAGGGATAAATAAGGATACACATTATACATGAGTAGTATTAATTCTGTATCTACATAAGTGTTTTTAATTCTTTCACTTATGTTTATGAGTTAAAAGTGTAACTCTAAAAATCAATAACATATCCATGTGCAAAATTATACCCTGGAATGCAATAATCACTTTTATTATTAAAAAAATTTTATAGGGGAAAGCCGGGACGGCTCAGCGGGTTGAGCGCTCGCTTTGAGGCCATGAGGACCGAGGATCGAATCCCGGCTCCGGCCCAGGCAGGACCCACGTGCTGAGCTGCGGAGTTCCCACAGTTCGGTTCTCTAACTGTCTCTGTCTCTGTCTCTCTCTCTATCTGTCAAAAGTAAAATAGAAATAACTATGCACTGA
>PVKE010012610.1:0-38001 GCA_004027555.1 Craseonycteris thonglongyai
AACAATATAATGCATTCTGAATCTCTTAGCTATTATATTTTTCATGTTTAAATATGGTAATTAGAAGCCTGAGAAAACACCAAACAGCTACTTGAAATTTTGAAATAAAAGGAAATGCTGGGGAAGCCGGGATGACTCAGTGGGTTAAGCGCTCACTTTGCAGCGCCAGGGACCAGGGATCGAATCCCGGCCCCGGCCCATGCGGAACCATATGCTGAACTGGGAGCTCTCTCAGTTCAGTTCTCTCTCTGTCTCTGTCTCTGTATCTCTCTCTGTCTAAATAAATAAATAAATAAATATATATTAAAAAAAAAAAAGGAAATGCTCATTCTTTACCTGTAATGTATAGTTATTACAGTTATATTTTTCTTTCCACTTACCTCCATGTGTTTACAATCTTTACAGCACTTTGGTGTTATTTAAAAAGTGTGAAAGACCTGTTCAACTAGGGACTCATTCTCAAAAAAATATTAAGGAAGAAGAAGACAAGAAACAAGGGACCATAAGGACAAGAAAGAACAGGGAGACAAAAGTTTAATCTTCTAACTTAGATCAAAACAAACTAGAAAACAGTAAACAATTGAGCCAAAAGCTCAAGATTTAGAAAAAGTTCTATAAGTATTCAGAGTGTGTATACTAGATATAAAAAAAAAAAGTTGACATATTTAAAGTCATATTCTTTTGTAAAATAAGTAATGAAAAATAATTTAACCTAAGATAAATGTGAAAGATAAGTAATGTTTTTATTGAAATGCAAAACACCCAGAATAGATAATATAACATTAAAGAAAAACAAACCTGGAAGACTGACTTTACCCAACTTTAAGGCTCACTATAAAGCCACAGTAATCAAGATAATGTTATATTGTCTAAAGAATAGAAAAATAGGTCAGTGAAATAGAATAAGAAGCCAAGAAATAAACCCAAATAAATACACTCAACTGATCTTCAAAAAAAAAAGGAGGGGAAACAGGGATGGCTCAGTGGGTTAAGTGCTCACTTTGCAGCACTGGGGACCGAGGATCCAATACCAGCCCTGGCCCGTGCAGACCCATGTGCTGAACTGGGGATTTCCCCCAGTTCAGTTCTCTCTCTGTCTCTGTCTCTCTCTGTCTCTGTCTCTCTCTCTCTCTCTCTCTCTCTCTCTCTCTCTGTCAAAAACAATAATAAAAAACATATATATTAAGAAAAAAAAGGAGCAAAGTCATTATAATGGAGCAAAGACAGCCTTTTTTTAAAAAATGATGCTGAAACAACTGAATATCCACTAGCAAAAAAAAAAAAAAAAAAAATCTAGACACAGACCTTATATGTTTAAAAAAATTAACTAAAGGAGATCATAAACCTAAATATAAAGCACAAATTTATAAAACTTCTACAAAATAATAAGAGAAAACCTAGAAGACCTTGGGTATGGTGATGACATTTTAGATACAACATGAAAGATTCATCATGATGAAAATAATTTATAAGCTGGAATTCATTAAAATTAAAAAAACTTCTGCTCTGTTTGAGACTGTTTCAAGAGAATGAGAAGACAAGTCACAGGTTGTGAGAAACATTTTCAAAAGACTCATACAATAAAAGACTGTTATCTAAAATAGATACACAACTCTTAAAAATAGGAAGAAAACAACCCAATTTAAAAACCGACCAAAGGCATTGAAAGATACCTTATCAAATAATACATAAAGACAGCAAATAAGCACTTGGAAAGATGCTCCACATTATATGTTATCACAGAAATGCAAAACAAAATAAGAATGAAATTACCAGTCACTACATACCTATTAGAATGACCAAAACACAAAACACTGACAACACCAAATGCAGGCAAGGATATGAAGCAAAAGGAACTTGTTCACTGCTAGTCAGAACGTAAATTGTTACAGCTGCTTTAGAAGACAGTTTGTCAGTTTCTTACAAAACTAAAAAAAAACTTTTACCATACAATTCAGCAATCGTATGTCTTGGTATTTACCCAAAAGAAGTTGAAAAATTATATCTACACAAAAACCTGCACATGGATGTTTACAGCAGCTATGCATATAATTGCCAACACTTGGAAGAAATCCAGACACCCTTTAGTAACTGAGTGGATAAATTGTGGCTCATCCAGACAATGGAATATTATTCAGGGCTAAAAAGAAATGAGCTATCAAACCATGAAAATATATGAAAGAAACTTAAATGCCTTTTACTGAGTAAAAGACTATATGAAAAGGCTACATATTGTGTATGTTCAATTATACAGAATTCTAGATGGGATATTTTTCTAATAAGTATACTTTTAATTAGGAATTAGCTTCAAAATTGCCTGGAGGGTTAGTCATTGAGAATTATGTCTACTAATATCATTATATAATATCTGTGGGTTTTTTTTTAAACAAGCAAATATTTTTTTCTGTACTCTTGTATCTTTATTATAAAATAATGGTAATTATTATGATAATATTAAATCTAAATATAACAATAGAATCAATACATCTATATTTAGATTTTCAAGAATTCCCCTGATTTAAAGTATTCCTTCTTACTTAATTTAGTCTCCTCTCAATGTAGACATCTGTGATGATATAAAACTAACATAATAATTAGATACTAAGTCTAAGAAATGCTTTGGTTGTGTTGCGAAGTCTAGGAATGAAAGTAAAGGTAAGATACAATTTCTAAGAGGAATGAGAACAGAGCACTGTAAATGAGGAAACACAAAGCAAAAATATTTCACTTGGAACAAAAATATATACTCCTACAATAACCTTATTTATCTTGAAGGGAGAAAGAAAATAGTTGTTTTCTCAGCAGGACTCAAGCTAAAAATATATACACAGAACTAGACAATTATTGCTTATGACTAGTCAATCATTTCTAATTTGTATCACTTAACAGAGAATCAGCAATGAACACAGCACTGTCAAAGTTTTATTTTAGATACACAAAGACTGTGCATTAGTCAGAATGTGGTCAAAATTACCAAAATAAATAAATAAAATAAATAAAGGAAAATAATGAAATGTTGCCAAGGTGTTACCTACTCCCAGAAACATTTATTAGTTATATATTGTGTAACAGAACACCTCAAAATTTAGTGCTTTAATATATTAATAATTTATTATTCCTAATGACTCTGAGGTTTAGTATCATAGGTTATCTGCTAGATTTGCTGTCATTGTGGGGACAGCTGGGAATGAATGATAAAAATGACCCCACTAACTAACCAATCCGGAAGTTGGTTCCTATTCAGTTTTCTCCATATGGCTCCCCATTCTTCTGAAGGTGAGAATGGCTTTTTGATATGGCATCTATAATTTCAAAAGGGTGAACACAAAAACTGCAAGATACCTTGAGAACTAGGCTGGGTGACTCATACAATGTGGTGCCCACATTATATTGGTCAGACTAGACCAGACTGAAAGCATTATAGAACAGACAAAACAAATCTTTTGATGAGAAATGGCAAAATGTTGTGACTGTTTTACAATCTATAACAGAACTGAATAAGCTTTTTTGTAAGTATATAATAGACAATAAAATCTTAGATGATGGACAAAGATGAGAACTAAATAGTCAGAGGACAGCTGTTTTTGCTTGCTTCCTTTTCGATTATTGCATTTTTATACCACACTTGTATTCTTATAATGAAACTGCAATATGGCTAGCTTTTGAGTATTCCTTTATATCCCTATGAATTAAAACAAAAGAAACTAAAGTATAAAATATTAAATCACTTAAAAAGATAATAAAAAGAAATATATAAAAATTACTGGGGAAGCCGGGATGGCTCAGTGGGTTAAGTGCTCACTTTGCAGCCCTGGGGACCGAGGATTGAATCCCGGCCCCAGCCCGTGTGGACCCATATGCTGAACAGGGGAGTGCCCCCAGTTCGGTTCTCACTGGGGTGAGACCCTGGCCCAGTTCTTGCCCTGTGCAGTCCCGCGCCCACCTGTGGAATGAAACTATGTGGTAAAACCAATGATGTGCAACTATGGAGATTGTTCTGGGCACTCCCCCTTCTCTGTCTCTGTCTCTGTCTCTCTCTCTTTCTCTCGCTCTCTGTCAAAAACAATAAAAATAAGTCTTTTAAAAACTGTATTAAAAAGTAAAAAATGTTCATACTGAAAGGTACAATATCTGTTTTTAAAGTATAGTCATTTCATGGAATCAAGAAGACAGAGAGGACAGAGTCCATGCAGTTAAAGAAAATTCTATAGAAATGCAATTTCAGCAGCCACAAAAAGAACATGAAAAACAAATAACAAAGCCTCAGAAACTTGTGAGGTAGTATCAAAAGATGCATCATTTGCCTCAAAAGGAAAGAAAAGAGATTAGGTGAGAAAATATATTTGATAAAATGGTAACAAAATCTTTCCAAATTCAGTTAAAGGCAAAAATTTACAAACTTAACAACTCAGCAAACCTAAGTAGATTAAACCCAAGGAAAACCATGCTATGTATATCACAGTCAAAATACTAAAAACAAAAAAAAACAAAAACAAAAACAAAAAATCTTGCATGCCACCAAAGAATATTTGGTTATTAAAGGTTTACGCACTTTTAGATTACTATAGATTTCTTGCAGAAAACATATAAACCAGAAGACAACAGGATGCTATATTTTAAAGGTACTGGAACAACTATTAGCCCAGTATCTTACATCTACTAAAAATATCATTCATAAATAATGGTGAAATAAAGTCATCCTAATAAAATAAAATTAAAAATAAATTTATTTCCAAATATCTCTGTAAAGTATATTATAAAGTTCTTCAGTCGAAGAAAAACAATGCCAAAAGTAAACTTAGAACTTCAGAAATGAAGAAAAAATAAGAGAAATGTTTAATATCTGGGTAAATTTAACAGTATTTTTCTCCATTAATTTTTTAGGTTATATGATTGTTGAAGCAAAACTTATAATATTGTTTTATGGTGTTTTCAATATATGTCAATGTAATATGACAACTACAAAATAAAGGTAAAGAGGCAAAGAAACCTATGTAATTATAAGGGTTTCTACATTTTGTGTGAAGTGGCACAATACAGTATTAATTCTAATAAACTATGCAACATGACATATGTATATTGTAATATCTAGAGAAACTACTAAATAATGTACAGAGAGATATAGCCAAATCATCATTAAAAAATAATTATACCAAGTTTTCAAATAGTCCAAAACAGAACAGAAAAAGGGTAATAGAAACATCAAATATTGAGGAAACAAACTAAAAAGTAAACAATGTAGATCAAAATAAAAATGTAATAATAATTATATTTATGTATGCAAAATTAAATATCAATTATGAGGTAGAATTTTCCATATTGGACTTACAAAGACTCAACAATAAATTGCCTAGAAAAAAAGTTGCTTTAAATATCATGACATATATTGGGTAAAAGTACTAGAATGGAAGGAGATATATAACATACAAATACTAATTTAAGAGACTATTTTAATATCAGAAATAATAGAACTCAGAAAAAAATAATATTATCAGGATAACTAAGTACTTTATTTAATGATAAAATAATTAATTGACCAAAAACGGGTAAGTGTAGGATTGTGAATGGAGTTAACCACACAGCTTCAAAACATAAGCAAAATTTGATATTACTTATAGGAATAAGACATAATTCCATAATTACTTATGGACATGTCAACTCTCTTCTATTAATAATAATAAACATGTAAAAAGAAAATTAACAAAAATATAGAAGATCTGAAAAAACACAGCTAACCACCTTCACTTTATTGACATTTACTCTATACTCCATGAGAAACATCAGAATACACATTTCCAAGAGCACATAAATGATGAAGACCAAAAAAGTAGTTAGCAACTACTTACTGTGTGTTCTAGGCTTGAGCAAATGAATAAACATATTGACAGTAATGAGATCCCAGTTATTCAGTTTTTTATTTTTTGAGACATTTGAGACTTTGAAATGTTAGTATGAATTCATGATTTTTACAAAAGAGAAAACAATAAATGCTAGATGTAAACATGATATTATATATGTCATACTCCTTTTCTGTTCACTAAGAGGGCCTAGAAGCAATGACACAGGTAGCAGCAACCACACAAAGCACCCTAATCTTGGTTTCTAAATACCGTTTTGCACTAAAAGTTGTGAGGCATTTCTGGAGAAAAAGCTGATTCCATAGCTAGGACATAGAAATTAATAAATAAGTCTGAAATATCTTATACTGCCTTATAAGGAAGTATTCAAGCAATGATGAGGACAGATAGCCAGATTTAAGAGAGCCCTACTGAATAAGTCTGATATAAATTAAGCATTAAAAATGAACAATGATATTAATAGAATACAGCCTATTATGCAGAATAAAAATCCACGAGCCCTCTTAATATCAATCAATAAATAAATAATAGCAATTTTTTAGTTTATTAAGTATTCATTATTTTTAGTGGGAGGTATTTATTGCACAGGTAAAAATGGAATTTCTTACAATTTGTTTTGGATCTCTAAAACATATCTCTATGATATATGACTATAATACATGGCATAAGAATATAGTGTACAGTACATGAATATATAGTATGAACTTAAAAAATACTTGTGAATTCTAAGAGTGATATACAAATGAAAGTAAAGAAAAAACAAATAGCATTATATATATTGATGATCTTACTTTCAACATAATATGCTATTTTAAATTTTGTAGTAACTTCTGAAACAATTTTAACTACGTGTTTTTATCAGCCTTTAAGTAAGATTACCTAGTCAAACCAAATAAAAATCTACTCCAAGCAGCATCCTTCCCTTCCTGATGCTCTCCATAATAGAGTTCCTAGATATTTCACAACAAAATCCCATGCAGAAAAAATGAGACACACACTGCCAGAAATGGGACATCAGGACTTTACTAGAATATTTTACACGTGAAATGGAGCAAACTGAATAAAATGAAGAGCTGTTACATAAGACATTGTGTCTACTGATTGCATATGAGCAATTCTGAATTCTATCACCTATTTATTGAGCATCAAACAAGAAAACAATAATGTTAACTTCTATTTGCAATGGCAATAAACAACAAAAATATGAGTGGTTTTATACTTTTGCTCCTGATATATTTTCAAACACTTAATATGCATTATATACTGTTGATTACTTTCATTTTAAAGATCAGGTTCCCCAAATTATATCATCCTCTCACATTTTAGTTAACGTAGATGCCTTAAAAATTGGTGTGTTTCCTGTTTCTATTTGCAATGATTATTTTTCTTTATAATCATTTTAGCTTTCTGGTTTCTATGTTTTTCAAATGATCATATTTTTCTCTTAACTAAAAGATATCGGAATTTAATATGTCTTTTCATAAAAATAAATGACAAAAGATATCCAGTAAGTTTTATTAATTTGGGTATCCAATGCTAACTAAAGTATTGCTACATGAAAGTTAAGCCTCAGCTGATCTTTTTCTCTCTGGTAACTGACCTTTTACAATTCAGTATAAAGGAGTTATTGGTTTCATCTGCTAACTTTGAAGTCAACATCACAGCTTTGCCTTTCATACTGAACAACTTATTCTGTTCAAGTTCTGTTATATTAGATGCCATATTTGGGAAACCAAAGTAAAATCTCAACTTATATGCCACTTGAATTAAACTATACAGCTTTCTATGCAACATCTCATCTTATCTTTTACTGATATAGCTTCATGGAGCTTAAACTTAAATAATAGTAAATTCCTTGGATTACAATGAGTTGAGGACCAAATTCCAAGTCTAAGCAATTTAGGTAAAGCAACTTCTTAATACCAAGGAATAAAGTAAGCAATATCACATAAGAAAATCTGAGTTTTATCACTCTTAAAATGAAAGTGTTAAACTATGTAACACCAAGAGTTTATTGTATATCCAATTGTGAAATATGTTCATTTAAGTAAATTGAAAATAAAGATAAGACAAATGAGAATATAATGTCTATATATGAGATTTCCAATTAAGATATTGAGTTAAGATATTCACTTCTCCATTTGTTTTATTACATGCACATATCTTAAAGATATCCTAAAATTTATAGTGACTCACTTCCTATAACACACTTGTGCTGGAAGTGTCAGTCACCTACTTTTGGCCACCTACATACCTCAACCAACCAGTAATACAACTAGAGTTTCCAAATCTAACGTCATTTCTTGAAACTGTGTACCAAAGAGCATGGGGTATAGTATCCTCAGCTTTTGTCCAAGGGACAAAGCAATTTTTAAATACAGAGAAATAAATTAACCTAGTAGGATGAAATTTAATCCATAGATTAAATAGGAAGACAGAAGCCTGGAAGATTCTCTTCTTTACTGTATGAGTCTACTAGAACTGCCATACACAATAAATAGCACAGACTGAGTGATTTTACTAGTAACAATTTATTTTCTCACAGTCCTGGATGTTGGAAGTGCAAGATCAAACTTGTCAGCAGGTTTGATTTCTCCTAAGGCCTCTTTCCTTTGTTTGCCTATCTGCCTTCTCTTGTGTTTTCACATGGTGTTTCTTCTTTGTACATGCAGCCTTAGTGTCTTTTCCTCTTCTTATAAAGATACTAGTCCTATCAAACTAGAGCCTTACCCTTATGATCTCATTTAAACTTGATCACTTCTTTAAAAGCCCTTTCTCCAAGTAGAGTCACGATGAGTATCAAATCTTTAACATACAAGTTTTGGGGTGATACAGTCCAATTTATAACTGTACTCACTCATGAGTTACAATCGGAAGCACGGTTGCCCCAGGACAATTCTGTATCAATTGAACTGTTTCTCTTTGAGGCTTGTCATAAAGTATAAACTTTGGTAACCCATCAATTAGCAACAGTTTATGACTCATACCTCAGTTTCATTTTCCCTCAGTTTTTCCTCTTTACCATTTTTCTCTCAGAATGTATTTTCTAGAGTATCTACCATAGCATTGATAACTAAATTGTATATACACATCTTTCTTAGGACATTCTAGATCAAGCACACAAAATGAATGCATAACCTATGGAATATTCAAGTAACAGAGTTAACTCATTCCCAGCATTGTAGCAAAGAAGCAGAAGTTGCACATTATTTTCAAGGTAATATGAAACCCTCAGAAAAGTTGAACACAAAATAGGCTACATGGAAATTTTTAACTTAATTAAACAACAACATAAAAAGAGTCCTATAGACCCCATTATGTGACAATAATTAAATTGGAAGTCAATTATAAAAAATATACTAAATACACTATAATATAAGGTTCATAAAATTTTTAAAAAATGCCTAATTTTTTCATTGATGTATTCCAAGTACCTACAATATTTGGCAAATAGTATATATCCAACTTTATTTTTAAATAAATAAATACACAGTTATTGTTTCAAAACATCTAGAAAGTTAAAGACATGTGCAAAAGATTCATTTGTTAAATGGAACACAAGTATTTAAAACTGGAGAAATTAAAAATACTTTAATATAGCAAACCTTATGGAATGCAGCTACTGCTCTTTAGAGAAAAATATATATTTTGTGTTTCTAAAAATATCAGGAGGCTCAGTGGGTTAAGTGCTCTCTTTGTAGCCCCAGAGACCAAGGATCAAATCTTGGTCTTGACTCACACGGACCCATGCTGAACTGGGGTGTGTTTTTCATGTAGGAGGCCCCTGGTTTGGCTGCCCCACTACACAACCCCTCTCACTTGTGTGGAATGAAACCATGTCAAAAACTGATGATGCGCAACTATGGACACTGCTCTGGGCCCTCTCACTTTTCTCTGTCTCTGTCTATTCCTGTCTTTCTCTGTCCCTGTCAAAAACAATAAAATACATCTTTAAAAAAATATCAGGAAAGTCAAAAGATTAATAAATTAAGTCATAAATTCAAAAAGTCAGAAAGCAAAGCAGAGACATATGCAAAAAAATACCCCAGAAGAAATTAATAAAAATTACCAAATCAGAGCAAATTTTGAAAATATAAGAACAGACATATTAGAGGTAAAATTAATCAAGAAAAAAACAACAGATATGGCAAAAACAGACGAGTATAATAAGAACAGTCTATTTTTATATTGTATACTATTTTATTAGCTATATAAATATTTGTAATTATTGTGTTTCTAGTGTACATTATTATTAAATACCTCTATACTCTTCTTTTTAACTCACTTAAAGTATTGTGTATTGAGAAACAATTTGTCTAATATTAGTATTGCTATACCTCTATACTTTCTATTAACATCTACCTAGTATAACTTTTGATATTTGATTTTTATATAATATTTTTTTAAGATCTATTTTATTATTGTTGTTGTTTTTTAGAGAGAAAGTGAGAGAGAAACAGAGAGAAGGAAAGAGGAAGAGGGAAGGCCCAGAACAGTCTCATAGTTGTACATTATTAGCTGTGATATGGCTTCATGCCACACAGTACACGTAGGGCCACAAGGAATGGGAACTAAACTGGGGGCCTCCCACATGGGAAGAGAGAAACTTTACCACCATCCCAGCAGTTACCAGTTGTGCTGCAAACAATTCAGCATATGTGTTTGCACAGGCTGGGGTTGTGATTTGATCCCTAAACCTCACGATTGTAAGGCAAGAGCTCAATTTGCTGGGCTACCCCAGCATCCCCAGTAGACTTTATTTTTACAAGAGTTTGGTATTAATAGAAATATTGAGAAGATAGTATAAAGAATTCTCATATATGTCTTGCACTACCACATATAGTTCCTTTATTGCTAACAACTTACATTATTTATTATGGTATATCTGTTGCATTTGAACAATTATCAATACATTATTATTAACTACCATTCACACTAAAAATTATTTCCTTTGTTTCACTTAATATCCTATTTCTGTGCCAAGATCCTATTCAGAATGCCACATTACATTTAGTTGTCATGTTTTCTTAGGCTGTTATATTTTCTCAGACTTTCCTCATTTTTATAACCTTGGCAGTTTTAAGGTATGCTGGTGAAGTATTTTGCAGAACCTCCTCTATTAAAATCAGTCTTCTTTTTTTATCCTCAAGATTAAACTGGTATAGGTTTTTTGAAGGAAAACCATAAGGCTAATGTAAAATTTTCATCATATATCAAGTGTACATACTATCAACATGATTTATTACTGTTGATATTGATTTTGATCACCTGGCTAAGATGTTTATTAAAATTCTTCACTGTAAAGTTGTCCCCCTATTTTTATATTATATATTTTGGAAGATAATCACTGTTTTCAACCTACACCTAAGGAGAGCAGAGTAATAATCCCCTCCTTTATGGTTGATTATCTACATAAATTATTTGGAATTTTTATCAATGGTGACTTTATCTCTCCTCCCCTATTTATTACTTTTTTTTTTTTTTAGATTTATTTTTATTGTTTTTGACGGAGAGAGAGAGATATAGAGACAGAGACAGAGAGAATAGGGAGGGTCCAGAACAGTCTCCATAGTTGTACATCATTGGTTTTTGCACATAGTTTCATTCCACAGGTGGATGCAAGGCTGCACAGGGCAGGAACTGGGCTGGGGTCTCACCCTGGTGAGAACCGAACTGGGAGTACTCCCCAGTTCGGCATATGGGTCCACACGTGCCAGGGCCAGGATTCGATCCTCGATCCTCAGGTCTGCAAAGCGAGCACTTAACCCACTGCGCCATCTCGGCTTCCCATATTTATTAATTTATCCAACCATTTATTCATTTTCATATAAAGTTATGGAAATTTATTTTACACTTTAGGTTACAATCAAATACTGTATTAATTTTATTGTTCACATTATTCTAGCATTGGCCATTAAAATCAGTTCTAAATGACATGGAAGTCAGGTCATTTTGAAGGTAACAGTTTCAGGAAAGAAGATTATGACATATTTTATTTAATACCTTGGTACCTTGAAATGTAATTTTTATGTATTTAGATGTTTGGTGTCTAGGCTTCGATCTGTGGTTCTACTCAAGGCCTTGCTAATGCCACAGGTAGACCTGCATTTTGATTTACAAATGCGTTTTACAATACTTTGCATTATGTCTTATTAAATTTCACTTCTCTCTAAAACCAATGTCTATTATAACGTGTGTGTGTGTGTATATATATATATGTGCATATATATATATGTATATATATACATATATATATACACACACATATATACATATATATGTTTAGTATTCTTTGTAGTAGGATGCGTAAATTGGAAATTTTCTCAGTCTTGGTCTGGGAAGGCCCTCATTTTATCCTATATTTGAATCATAAGTAAAAATTGAGGATTCAGATATTTACCTTCAGCATGCTCAAGATATAATTTTAGTGCTTCTGTTATTTACTTTTGTTGGTATGAAATTAACTAAAAATCCAATTATTATTATTATTTCTTACGTTATATTTCTCATTTATTTCTTGTTACTTTTATGATTTTTCTTTCTTTGATGTCCTACTATTTATTATATGGTGACTAAGTGTGGATTTATTTGTATTTATTGTACTTGGCACAAAGTATCTATTTAAATATACTTTATCTTTGTCAAAGTGGAGATTAATATTTTTCTTTCATTCCTTATGTCCAGCTTCATACAAGTAACTCAATTCACCTTCCCAAGTACACCAAACCAGAAGCCTTGGAGTCTGTTCCCAATATAAACATCATAACCTAGGCTCTCAAAAACACCCGGAAGCCATATCTCCCAAGACCTTTCTAACTTTAACACATTCTTATCTCTTTCTTTTAGATCTCTTTACTTTTTAAGCATCTTGGAATTTTGTTTTATGGGACTCAAATTCTGCTAAGTATTTGTTTTCATTTTATTCTACTTATCTACAAACATAGATGGGAAGGGTATCCAGATACTTCATCATTTTAACTGGTCTGCATTACTGATTCAAAATTTTATCTTACTTGTGTTATTTTCTCTTCAAACTAAATTCACTTCGGAAATAAAATTTTTGCTGATGTGAAGAAAACACTCAAATTTTTCATTTATTTCTTTAATACTTTTCAGCACAGATAAAGTAAAGGAAAGGTGTATGTTTATGTCATCCCTTCATTCTCCCACTCCCATTTTCAATAGTAAACCAAAAAAATGTACATGTTATTCTAAGTCATTTTAAGAGTTGCACTCCACTTACAATCCCTTCTAATAATGTAACTTATTTATTTTTATACCCCCAAAGCATTAACTGTCTATGAAACATCTTTAGCACAAAGTTTCTTAGTACTGGTCATTAGCAATATCAACAAAATGCAAGACTGGCATTAGTTAGGGGTGGGGAACACCTGTTTATAAATGAGGCTATTTTACACCTGGTCTTGGGGAGCTCTATGCTTATTTCCAGGAATACCAAGAACACCTTTAGTCAAAAAATAAGGAGGAGATGCATTATCCAGTGATTTATAATATCTTTTTTAAAGCTTGAAATTCCCCTGCAGATACCAGCTTGTCTCCATTTTCTAATTTTCATTTATTTATTTTTGTAGAGTAGTTTCATTCAATATATTAATATAACAACGAAAAAAGTACAAAATGACTGTGAAAGAGAAAAAAAAAAGAAAGAAAGAAAGAAAAAAAGCAAGCAAGCAAGCAAGCAAGAAACAAGAAAGAAAGAAAAGAAAAGAAAGAAAGAAAGAAAGAAAGAAGGAAAGAAAGAAAGAAAGAAAGAAAAACTGAATAAGGATTTGATCCTCCCAGCCCCGTAGTGCTTTGTCGGAATATATATTCTGTGACTCACAGATGAGGCCCCTTAGATGAAATCACAGGGGGCTCACAGTTTTTCTCTGCTTCCATGTAATGGGTGGGAAACTCTCTTGCCACCCTCCATCCCCAACACCACCCCAGAAATTTTACCGCTGCAGGACCACCAATCTTCATATCTAAGACCTAAAAATCACAGTTTTTGAAAAACATTTTTTCCAACTTGCAGTTATACTTTTTCATACCTTTGAATTAATTTTTGTTTTGTTTGCAAAAGTACATCTAGAGACAGACTGCAAATCTACTCTATTAGATGCTATTATGCTTTTCTTCTCTGCTGCTTAATAGTCTAGACTCCAGATCCAGGTTGATCCCTCACATTCCAAGAGAAAATAATAAAACATTGCATTAGAATGAACAGAAGCATGAACATATGTCATTTCATTTGATCCCCACAGAAGCCCTGTGAAAAAGGCAGGCAGACATCATTGTTCCAAATTTCATGATGAGAAAGGGTATTTCACTACAAAACTTACTAATACCTTCAATTATAAAATAAATAAATAAATAAATAAAAATTAAGAGAAGTTACATATGAACTGAAAAATTATATGAGAAAAAAAAATTAAAATTAACTAGAAGAGCAAGTAAGAACAAGAAATTTAATCTGAGGGAAAAAAAAACAATAAATATTTCAGAAACAGATATGACAGAAATGTGTACCAAGAAGCTGTTGAAAGCAACTTAGTTATTTGTTAATTTCACAATAATTAATACAGTTTTAAATAATAGGAAAGGTAGAGGTGAATTAAACAAAACAAAAAATAAAACTGAATGACACATATGTAATTATTATATATATATATATATATATATATATATATATATTCTCTAGAAAGTAGTCAGCCACATAACCATTTTCATTATATTCATAATGGTTGAATTTTTTCCACACAGCCCTTGTACATATATACATATGGAGAAAGAGAGGAAAAAGTCCATATTTATCATTCTCATGAACGAGTCTGAAGAAAATATATATTTTTTATAGATTGCCTAATATGTTTGTGTGCATGTGTATATATGTGTGTGTATGTATGTATGTATGTATATATATGTGTGTGTGTGTATAAATTATTTATATATATATATATATATATATATAGCAGGAGCATTGTGGTAATAGGTGATTGGTAAAACAGTCAACTATTTGCTTAAGAAGAAAAATTTCTAATTATAAGTCAAAAAAGTTTTGAGGGAAAGCTGGGATGGCTCAGTGTGTTAAGCACTCGCTTTGCAGCCCCGGAGGCCGAGAATCGAATCCCAGCCCAGACCCAGGCAGACCCATATGCTGAACTTTGGTGTGCCCCCAGTTCAGTTCTTGTTGGGGCCTATGGGGGAGGCTCTCGGCCCAGTTCCTGCCCTACGCAGCCCCGTGCCCACCTGTGGAGTGAAACTATGTGGAAAACTAGTGATGTCAAATCTGAAGATTGCTCTGGGCCCTCCCCCTTCTCTCTGTATCTCTCTCTCTCTCTGTGTCTGTCAAAATCAATAAAATAAATCTTTTAAAAAAAAAGTTTCGATTAAACTAACCATGATTTTCCTTTTAAAAATTTTTGAATGGTACCTGATGTTAAACAAATACAAATATTTAATACTGGTTTTATTCTTTTATTAATGGTAAAAGAGAAAATAGCACACTGGATGTTACTAAGCATTGAAGTGGGTGGGATATAATGCCACAGGTCAGAACTAAAATATAGCAAAGACCTAGATCTGGAATCATCACTGTTTTATAATTAATTGCCTACTATTGGAGAAGCCAATAAATATGTGTACAGAATTATTTTATAATTTATTAAATTAAATTAAGTTAAATACAAGTATGTTTTATAGTAGACTAGTGGAAAAGGTAAATTAATGTATATTTATGATATTTTTGTTTTCATTATAACCATTGTTCCAAAGCACATTTGTAAAGTCATATTTGCCTACTGGACTATTGCGTTAGGATGAAATACAAGAAATTATAATACTTGGTTAAAGTTATAGGAACATTTTTTAGTTATGTAATATAAACTGGAATAAACATTTACAAATAAAGAATAGAGCAAAACGTAATTTTACCTTTTTCAATAGAGTAACATGACATAGAAATTAAAATTGCGCGCACTTTACATTCCTTTCAGAGAAGGATTAAGCTCATTTAACAGGTTGTCCACAGGCCCTAAGTCACTTGGATGTTTGAGCTTACTGTTTTCATGTGAGAAGTTACAATATGAAAATTTTCACAAGACTTTATGATATTCTGTTACATTCTTTCTCATTTAGTCATTTTGCCCTGCAATGCTTTACAATTGGCTATTACATCCCTTGGGGAAATGTAAAATTTAAAGAGACATTAAACTTAACTTCATTGCCTGTCAGAGAAATGACAGAGAAATATTGTTAGACATCATGTCATTTTATGACATTTGTGATTAAGATTATATATTTTTTTGTTGAATGCTAAAGACCTGGTAATATATACATAGTCTCAAATTTTCAGATGGAGAAAGGGTAGTTAAAATAAATTGTATGGTAAAAATAAAGTTGTAGGTGGTACCAACTTAAAACTTAGCTCTGCTTCAAATGTTAAGAGAACTTTTAAAACTTTAGAATGTATTTTATACAGATTAATTTTATAATTGTAGATAAAACAAGGATTTCAGAGACATTATTGAGATTCACCTAAACTGCAGCTGAACCAAAGCCCTACAACTAAGGACATACAGAAGACACCACCTCAAAACTGGTAGAAGGGACAGAGACGCACACCCACGTGTGACCATTAACAATCAGGAGGGATAGCTCAGTTATGGCAGAAACCTTAAGGAGTGAGGGGTCTCAGCCCCCCAAATTTTCCAGCACAGGGTTCTAGTGCCAGGGGGAGAAGTCCCCTGATGTCTGGCTGTGCAATCCAGAGGAGATTATGACTGAATGAGGCGAGGGCTGTGGGAGCACAAGACGATCTGCTTAAAGGGCCCACACATAGACGTACTCACTGAGAGACTCACTCACTCACTCTAAGCTCCAGCACTGGGGCAGCAGCTTATAAGGCACCAGGCACATAGAGGGAGAAATTGAGTTGTCTGGCTTCAAGGCAAGAGCTGGAAGGGCAACTTCCTCCCAGACAGAAATTCTGGCAGAAGCCATTGTTTTTCTATTGAGCCCTCCCCCAACCCAGAATGCAGATACGGGTAGGTGCCATATCTGAATCTCCATCAGCTTAGTTGACACCATTCTCCCTACCCTAGTGATTCTCTGAGACCCTGCCCCACCCAACTTGCAGGCCTATCCAAGCTTCTTACAGTGGCTTTTCCATTTGACTCATACTGCTGACTTGCCTGTGATCTCTCAAAGGTTCACAAACCCAAACAAGCAACATTTGCCTTTGGCATGCCCTGTACCTCTTGTTAAGCAGCCCTAAGCCTGCCACTAGTGGCTGCAGGCCTCCATTTGAAACTTAGCCTTTCTCAGGCACCTCTAAACCCAGCATAAGGAGCAAGTACCTACACATCACTTTGTAGCTCATACCACCAAGTAGCTATACGGAGGCACAGACAGAGGTGATTTTGGCGTGCACCAGTGCCCCTTCTAAGAAGCCCCAGAACCAGCACACCTGTTGGCGCACTTCAGACCACACCAGGGCACCACCCAACCCCCCCCCCCCCACACACACACACAAATGATACACTCAAAAGGCAGAGTTGACAGGCACCAGAGCCAGGCTAAAGCAAATTCTGCTTCATAGTGTCGGCCCTGGCACAGCCTCCACCATGGACATAGCCAGTCCTCACAATCAATCAGCCTCAGGGCCAATCCTTCCCAGTGATATTTTTGAAATTGACTGATGATAATATTCTGGGTTCCATATTAGATAATAGAAACTATAGAAACTTTTAAGTTTATTTCAGACCAATTGATTTATCTATCTTAGTTTATACATCTGCAAAATGAGATGATCATCAAACTACTTATATTACAAGATTGTTGTGATCATTAAATTTCTTAACATAGCCAAAGCACTTAAAACCATGCCTATCATGAAGAAAGTACTAAATGTGCTTGTTTTTATTATTTTATGGAATTCAATAAAATGATTGATAATACTATCTAATATTAACTGCTCCTTTAATGCAATTGATAGTGTACTCACACACAAACACATGTATACTGTGAACTACATAAACTAACAGGTTATTTTAGTTTTCAGAATCCTTATATGATTTATTAAGTGTGGTTGGATTAATATTTTTGTGTGTGCTATGTTAAGTTTTGGCATGTTTACACTATATGTCATGAGTCATTATTTTATTTAATCTTGTTCAAATGTGTAGAACAAATATATATACATATATATATATATATATGTATATATATATATATTGCTGTCAAAACAAATACAAAATTTCTGGCTAAACAACACAAAACTATTATCTTACAGTTTTGTATTTCAGACATGGGTTGCACTGAAATCAAAGCATCAGCAGGGCTTTCTTTCTTTCAGGAGGCTCAAGGAAAGAGTTGGTTTCTTTGACTTTTCCAGCTATTAGAGGCCACTCCCATTCTTGGGTTTGTGGTCCCATTCCTTCATCTTTAAAAAAACTTTCTTTCTTTTTCTTTCTTTCTTTCTTTCTTTCTTTCTTTCTTTCTTTCTTTCTTTCTTTCTTTCTTTCTTTCTTTCTTACTTTCTTACTTTCTTACTTTCTTCCTTCCTTCCTTCCTTCCTTCCTTCCTTCCTTCCTTCTTTCTTTCTTTCTTTCTTTCTTTCTTTCTTTCTTTCTTTCTTTCTTTCTTATTTGTCAGCACATTTTCTTTCTGACTATAGCTTAAAAAGTTCTCAATTTGGGGCTTATTCAATTAGCTTAAGTCCACCTGGTTAATCCAGATACTCTTTCTATCTCCAAGTGTATAACCTTAATCACATCTGTGAAGACTCTTTTGCCATGTAAGGTAACAAATCCTTAGGATTGGGATGTGGCCAGCTTCAACTAGTTTATTTGATTTAAGCATTCCCTTATTTCAAGAACTTGATTTCCCACTTAAAATCTCTTGATATCTTGGAAATCTTTTACTAATGCTTAGCTGATTCTGACACTCATATGCTCTACAATCTAAAGATTTTATAACTGCTTTGTGTAGTTTTTGCAGTTACCAAGTGTAGACTTCTTCATATAATTTTATTATGGTTTCTCTGTTACAGAGATATTTCAGTGGGCACCTTTCAATTATTTACCAGATGTAGATATTAAACTGAAAGAATTATGCCAGTGTGTTTTTTTTAATATATTTTCTGTCTTTCAAAGTTAAATCATTTTATATCTAAATTGTCATTTCTCATTCAGGAATAACTAAAATACTTTCTTCCTTCCTCTTTGTACTAATCTTCTTCAAGCTACCATAACAAAATATCATAGACTAGTTGCCTTAAACAACAGAACTATATTTCTCACAATTCCTAGGCCTGGGAAGTTCAAATTCTAGGTGCTGACAATATGCCAAGGTTTCTTCTCTTGGCTTGTAGCCAGCTACCATTTTGCTGGGTGGTCACATGATGTCTTCTTTGTGCACAAATGGATTAACTATGAGAGATATCTGGTGCCAGTTCCTCTTTTTATAAAGGAAGAAGTTATATCAAATTAGGGACTGATGCTATGACTTTGTTGAACCTTAACTACCTTTTTAAAGACCCTCTCTTGGGGGCAGCTGGGATGGCTCAGTGAGTTAAACACTCACTTTTCAGCGCCGGGGACCGAGGATCGAATCCCTGCCCCGGCCCTGGCCCACGTGGACCCATGTGCTGAACTGGGGAGCTCCCCCAGTTCAGCTCTCTCTCTGTCTCTCTATCTCTCTCTGTCAAAAACAATTAAAAGAAAAGAAAGAAAAAATGTTTAAAGACCCTCTCTCTAAATAAAGTCACGTTGGGGTTTAGGGCTTCATTATATAAATTTGGTGGAAATACAACTCAGTCAATAATACTCTTCCATCTTCAAAAATAGCCTATCAACTTTGGTTTTCCAAATATGTACCATATACAGTGTAGAGTTCTCTCCCCTATATTATCTCAACATTTTGAAAAAAAAAAGGTATTTATTTTAAAATTTTGAGAATGCATGGGGATGCCAGGATAGCTCAACAAGTTGAGCACTTGCCTTGCAACTGTGAGGTCTGGGGATCAAATTCCAGCTCTGGGCCATGCATACCTCTACACTAAACTTCGGCCCAACTGGTAACCACCAAGCCCCATGGTGAAGGCTCTTGCTTCCAACGCAGGAGGCCCCCAGGTCAGTCCCTACCCCATGCAGCTCCAACATCCACGTGTGTGGAATGAAACCATGTCACAAAAATAATGTACAACTATAAAGATTTCTCTGAGCCCTACCCACTTCTCTCTCTCTCTCTCTCTCTCTCTCTCTCTCTCTCTCTCTCTCTCTCACCTTCTCTCAAGCAATAAAATAAATATTTAAAAAATAAAAATAAAAACTTCTGTTGTCTCAGATCAAATAATCTATAAAATATATGTAAACTTATACCTAATTTATACAAGTGTATTAGGAATAAAGAAATCTCCATTTTTAATTAGGATAATTAAGCAAATAGAATAACCTTGAGACTATTGCATCAAGATTGAAAAGTTTCTATAACTTGAGAGAAGCCTTTCAACAATTGAGGCTGTGTTTATTAATCTGGGACATGGAATAAAGTAGAGGGGCAGATATAATGTTTAAAATAAACATTCAATTAATTAAAAAATCATTGTTCAGTACATAAAAATAATAATTTGTGATATTAGTGAGTCAACAAATACAGAAAATAGCAGGTTTACATTACCACTACTCCTAAATTTAGAGAATAGGAAAACACTAAGCAATGAAAATAAAATATATTTTACACTAAAATAGCTCCATAAGGACAGGATTCTCATTAGCTTACTTGTGTATCTTTAAAAATATGCTTAGATCATGGAATTTATAAGAACTGTTTAAAATAATTAAAGAGATAATCAACAATATAGAATACATGTGAGAAGAAGAATATACTTTTAAAAAGAATCAAATCAACTTTATACATATAAAAGTATGAAAATAGAAATTAAAAACTCTCATTGAGTTACTTTAGACAATCTCTCTCTCTCTCTCTCTCTCTCTCTCTGTCAAAAATAAAAATAAATAAATAAAAATATATTAAAGGGCTCATAATTTCTTATGTATTGGCTAATAAAGTCTCATACCACAAATTTGCTTTTCACATTATAAACCACGCTTAATTTGTATTTAAAAAGAAACCAGAGTGAAATGGAAGATATGTATATATATATATACATCTATCTATCTATCTATCTATCTATATATATATACATATATATATATGTGTGTGTGTGTGTGTGTGTGTGTGTGTGTGTGTGTGTATATATATATATATATATGGTTTAAGAGAGACTTTAGTCTAACCAGAGAAAATTTCTTAAGGACATCTTCCAATCTAGATGGATTTCAAACAAGACAAAGTGAAATAAAATTTAAGTTGCCAATTCAACACCAATGATTAGATCCTAATACCACCAACCATGCTGACAAGATTACACATTTACATTGGTAATTACATTATGGTGATTTAAAGTGTGTTCCAGAAAAGCTGGAATAGCTCAGTGAGTTAAGCACTTGCTTTGCAGCCCTAGGGACCAAGGATTAAATCCCAGCCTCAGCCCATATGGACCCATATGCTGAACTGGGATCTATTTTCCATGTGGGAGGCCCCCAGTTTGGTTCTTGCACCCCCCCACCACCACCACCAGTTTGGTCCTTGGCTTGAGGGGGCATGCCTCCCATGCACGAGGCCCCCAGCCCAGTTCCCACCCTGCACAGCACCCACCCACCTGTGTGGAACCAAACCATGTTGAAACTGATGATGTACTACTATGGAGACTGCTCTGGGCCCTCCTCATTCTCTCTTTTTCTCTCTGTATCTGTTTCTCTCTGTCTCTGTCAAAAACAATAAATCTTAAAAATAATAATAAAGTGTGTCCCACCTCCAAAAAAGAGCGAAGATTATCATTTCTAAGACTTCACCTACCTTGTAATGTCATTTTTTTCATTGTTTTAACATATAAATATAACTAGATATAAACATCTATACAATGATAGGTATAGATGCCTAAACATATATATTTACTTACAGAGAAAAGGGCTCATGGAATTATGATTTTGGTGGTTTTTGTTACCTTTATTCACTTTCATTAGGTTTGTATAAATTTTCTATGTTTAAATATAAGAAGTTAAAAAAATATAGCTACATAAATATGTTTATATTCATTTTACGTAGAATGATATCAAATTTTTTTTTTCTATTCAGACTAAGGTCTTTATTTACATATACAATACAATTTTATTTTTTTGGTTTTTTTTAATAATCTTATTGTGCACAACCATGCATGCCATGATATAATTATTTCATATTTTTTAATTTTCCACTGTGAACAACTATAGCTACATCTGCTAAATATTTATAAATAAAACTTTAATTAATTCTACATATTATCTAATATTTTTAGACCTTAAGCATTTTAAGTGTTCATTTAAGATTATTTTTATTTTTCCTGAAATATATCTTTTAGAATGTTTAGCAGGGCTTGAAGATTATTAAAATTCTGCTTTCTCAGATAGAAAAAAGAGAGAATGCACTATCTTAGCAGAAATTAAGACTCCTGGAAGAACAGCATAATTTGAAGATCCTGAGATCAAAATCAGATATGGTGGCTTGAAGATAACAAATTATAGACTTGTAGAAATGTAAAGCAGGCTAGTGAAACTCTAAGAGAAATTCATGCTAGGGATATAAAGAGAGGTGTTAGCATAGAGATTGGTTTAAAAGTTGTAGGAATCAATACTATTCTCCTGGGACAAAGTGAACAATTAGAACATAAGAGGGCCCAGTACCAAGGGCTTAGGAATCCCAGCCTCTACAAGTCAGAAAGATTCAAGTGTTAAAATGGAAATAGCTTTGTTAATAAAGCGTAAAAGCTTAGTTGTTTAAGGAGAATAGAAAAATAATTAGGTAAGTGGAGGGAGACATTAGGTTAAAATTTTTGTTTTGCTTTGTATCTGAAAAAGGAAAAATAACAAAGCATGTTTAAAGGCTGATAAAAAAAAATATCCTGAACAGAGTGATTGAAGACATAAAAAAGATAAGGAAAAAGCTGGAAAACCAAAAATGCAAAGCAGATTGAAATAAAAAGACTGACAGTACCAGATGTTGTCAAGGAGGTAGAACAACCAAATTTTTTATTTATTGTTGCTGAGAATATAAAACGATACAATAATTTTCTTTAAACTTTTGTCATTTTTTATAACAACCATATATTTTATGAGCCAACAATTCCACCCATATATATGTACCCCAAATAAATAACATGTCCATGAAATGAATATCCATCCCTGCATTACTCATAATACCCCCAAATTCAAAATAATCTAACTTACCATTATAGGAGAATAGATAAATAGACTGCAATGTATTCAAAAAATACAATATTACTAAGCCATTAAAAGAAACTGCTGATACGTGTAACAACATGGATAAATCTCAAAAAATGTTAGCAGAGTAAAAGAAGCCACATACAAAGTAATACATACTGTATGATTCTATCTTAAATGAAGTTCTAACACAGAGAAAAATAATTTTTATAGGAAATCGACTAGAAGAAGAACTTCTTTTGGGGGGATGGATGTAGAAAGTTGACTGGAAAGGTGATAAAGAAATTATGTGTTGATAGTAATGTCCTATCTCTTGATAGGAGTTAGGGTTATATCAATGTATGCCTTCATTGAAACTCAAGCATATATCTTATTATATGTAAAATTTACTTTATGAGAAAATGAATAAATGTTAAGCTCTGGATAATGATAAATATACTAAACTATTTAGGAAAAATGTAATAATGCCAGTAACTCACTTGAAAATTCATTAAGAAATTATAAGGGGGATTTATGGTGGACGGTTACATGCGATAAAATTTTTATTCTAAAATATGAATGGTAGAATGTCGGTCATGGCTACATGGATGTTCACATGCTGTGCATTCGAAAATTTTTATACAAAATGTTGGAAAAACAGGCAGTTGAAAGAAGGCTTCTGAAACTATGTGGATGAAATTCTTTTTGATAAGAGGAACGCTACTGCAAGAACTTGGAAAGGAAAAGGGACTCAAAGAAGCACAGCCTGTAGAATAAATCAATCCTGATACAGAGACAAAATGAACGTAATTAAGTCATTTTGATTTAATACAATTCTTCAGGCATCTCACGTGGTAG
This sequence comes from Craseonycteris thonglongyai, assembly GCA_004027555.1. Taxonomy (NCBI): domain Eukaryota; kingdom Metazoa; phylum Chordata; class Mammalia; order Chiroptera; family Craseonycteridae; genus Craseonycteris; species Craseonycteris thonglongyai. The sequence goes on from PVKE010012610.1 coordinate 24,017, forward strand.
AAATACAAGAAATGCCTGAACATTTTTTGCTGCCCAACTGCTCATCACATTGTAAGATTGTTCAGGGCATAGCTAACATATTTTTTTCTCTATATACTTGACACAGTGACCATTCATTGACATTTCAATTAATCAAGAGTTCCTCTTCTTCCTCTATCATAGTCTTGAATCATGTGAAGGCCAAAAATCAGTCTTAACTGCGCAAAGCATTTCATCTGCTATGTCTATAAGTTCATTTAAAATCTATTCTCCACTACTCTACTTAAAATCTTTTTCTTTTGCTCTCTCAGTGCTTTGAAGTCAAAGACATCTTCATTTAGTTTTTGCAACTCCCTCTGACTGCTGATGTAAGCTGGCATATGAAAGGTATTTAAAGTATGACTGAAGAGCTCAGTTCACTCTGCACTGTGCTAGGTTAAACAAGTCCAGTCTTTCTATAGTACATCATACAGGATTTGAATCTGCCTTAGAAAGACATGCCCACATTCATTTCTTTCCTTTTTTTTCACCTTTTTTGTTTTCTGTGTCCAGCAAGAATAAAAGTACGTATTTTCCGGCGTATAAGACGACCGGGAGTATAAGACGACCCCCTAATTTTACAGTTAAAACATAGGCTTAGGCCTATATTCGCTGTATAAGACTACCCCCCACTTCCGAGGCTGTAGTCTTATACAGCGAATATAGGCCTAAACCTATGTTTTAACTGTAAAATTAGGGGGTCGTCTTATACGCCCGGTCGTCTTATACGCCGGAAAATACGGGGTAAAGGGGAGGTGAGGTTCATATCTAATGGAGAAATGCTGGAGTGGACTGACCTAAAATGTACCATTATTCACACCAGGGCAATCTCAGCATCCTTTGTGCAATATAAAAGCACCTATGCAAGAGAAGCACAGCCAAGAAGTTCTCTTAATTTAGTGTGCCAGATATAGACCGAACTCTGAAATTGACAGCAACGATTCTATTTATTTCCTTGTCATTTTCTTTTCTTTCTTCTTCTTCTTTTTTTTTTTTTAATGAAAGATGATTCAGTAAAATTCTACCATCCAGGTTAAGGGGGGAAAAGTAAAAGGGAAATGAGTTAAAAAGTAGCATGTACATTCAAAATTTAAATTTCTTGCCAGTTCAGCAATGTAAGATGTCATGGGTAACACAGGGAATACTTATTTAAATTTTTCATATTCTCTCAGAATGAATCAAGATTAAAATGAGAAGGTGCACATAATAGAGAAAAAGGAGCAAAATCTCAAGCTTTCTTCCAGATAAAGATTAGTCATTTAGAGCTTTTCTGTCTAAAAGGCAAAATAACAAATGCTATTTGCTTGCTTAAGAACAGGCCTGACAAAAACCATTCTCTAGACTTTTCTACTCTGTCTTTAATCCTTATCAATAAGCACAAAACCAAACCAAAAATAAACCCTCTGCAATAACAAATACATTTGATCTAAGAGGATGATCATACATGAATAGACATATAAACTATGGTTTAAGTAACCTAACAAAAACAGACATTAGTGTTTAGATTTTTTAGTGTACTTCATATTGGAGAGTTTTGTTTTTATTTTTTGGATTGTTAGTGCTATGTACAAAGCAGGTCAGTGCATGCTTTGATTATCAAAACATACAAAGAAACTTGAGAAAATATCTCTATTTCAAATTCTGACTTTGTCTTTCACACTCCAGTTGTTACTGGTATTAGACACAGTGACATATAGATAGAGAAGGGACATGACATAGATAAAGCAAACAAAAATTGAACAAAACACAAGAAGACGGCATTTATAATGTCACTGGCAAAGGCAGTCACTTCACTTTAAATAATGTGGCAGGCTAGAAAACTATAGTAATTACTAGAATTTCATTGTCATTAACTAATAAAGCAAGGAAAACAATTTAAGTATCTGAATGTCATTTTTCAAATGAAAATAAACTGTAAACATTTGAATAACATCACAGCAGGGATAATATACCTAAGGAAATCTATTGAAATATGCTAGTGGATTCATCCTCTTCTATCACATTAAAACTGCAATTGACTGTAAACCTCCTACCACTCTCCACTGAGACTTTAATTGTAAAGATTCCTGTTACATATCATATTAGAATTTAGTTAAAATTGTAGAACACATTATTTCCAATCAGACAGCCAACCATCACTCACAAAGATTTTTAAAAAGGTGATTAATAATTCATCTCAGAAAAGGAAAAGATCTATATTTATACCATCTTCTCAGCCACCATAAACTACCTGACAATTGTTCAGTAATGATGCCCAGTAAATTCTTTAAAATGGTAATTTGTCATTCTGTCACTTCATTTGTGACCTAAAATTCCTCACTTGAGGCATCATCAAATAAATTAATCACTTTCCAGGATCCATTTCTCTGTTCTGCACGTTATTATGCCCGGGCTCTCTTGTGTTTCTCTTCATTTACATATATTTAATGGCTGAGCCGTGGTTCACGATGGCACATAACGCACACATCTCATTACAGGTGAAATATTCTAACTGCCACTATCACTGGGAAAGAAAATAACTCTCCCAATTTAATTTTCCTGATGTAACAAAACCATGATTCTTCACTATGAAATGTTGATGCCATCCATCAGTCACAATCAATAAAATCATCATAGAAGTACGCCTTCTTCAGCATCTTTCTTTCACACTGGTATTATTTGGAGGAAAGTAATTAAACTCATAATATGTAATGAATGTAAATGAAGTAAAAATCCTCATGTTAGCTCTCTAACTATGCTTATGTTATAGCTTTTACTTAAAGTATTTCCCTCACATATTACAAATACATAAGGCCTGAATAAAAAGATATCCACTGCAAAGATGCTATTCATCAATAAGTAGAACCCATCCTTAAAATAATAATTTTGAGATAAAAGTATCAAGTATTACTGTTTAGAGTTTCCATTTAAATGATATACAAGGGCTATCTGGAAAGTATCTAGCCACCTATCTGTTCTCATTATATTTCAATGGCTGAATTTTTTCTGGACAGTCCTTGTATTCTCTTTGAGTTTATACATTTTCATGTTTTCTTCCAGTGTAGCTACCTAGTAGTTTCAAGGCAGGTGTTATGTGACAAATTATTGTTATTATTTTTTAATAACCTGGTCTACTTGATTTCTGCCACTTAAGAACTGCACTACCATCTGTTCTCAAGAAATTGTCTTGTTGAACTTGGCAATCTTTCCTGTCTCTGCCTGAAGAAGCCAATGAAAATGTAGATCAGAGAAGCAGGACATTTTTACAAACAGTGGTTTGGGAATTAGCTCTTTAGAACTATTTCCATCTACTGTAAATATTAATCTCAAATTACTATTGTATTATTTTTGTAAAGGTCAATAGGGAATGTTTTAAAGTAAACTAGTGTCACATAAACATCACCCATGTCTCTAAGTACGTTACAACTTAATTTCACATTCATTAACTGGTTTTCCCCACATACTTAGGAACATTAGCTTCAGAGAAATGGTGCCTTACAGAAGTCCATTTGGAACAAGGATTCCCTTCATTATGAATTCATCATCAAAGAATGGCAACTTCCTTTATCTTGGAAGTGGTCCCTTATTGCCTGTTTAAAATAATACTTGAGAGAATGTCTAACATAAGAAATAAAATACTAATTCTATATTTGCAAAACAAAGGAGAAAGTAGGTGAATATCACTGCTATACAGATGAATGACCTAACTACAATATTGACAAACCATCTACACTGTACTACCTCCTTCCTCATTAATTATCATATAGTTATTTTTAATGGGCACTTATTGAAGTAAGAAAAAAAAAAGTCTGCGTGTTCAGTATTGCATGTATTTTTATTAACACTGCAGCAGTCTGTTAATGTAAAGCAAATCTTCCAGCACGCAAACCCCCATAGACTTAGCGGGAAAATAGAGGCTTACCACTTTCTGGAGCTCTATGGGAAGGCCTTAGGTGCATCTGAATTTTGAGAGTGTCATCAACTCAGATTGAAACAAGAGCTAGAAGCTTTGCTGGGTGGTAATCTTATGTGAAACTGGACTGGGGCCCCAGATGATGTTCTGGTATGAGACACAGCTGATTGAATCCTCATGTAGATACCAAAGTGACTTAGAATGGCTCATTGTGGTGATGGTGGCAGGGAATAGAAAATTAATTTTTATAATAATTAAACACAACAGACTCAACTTAAGTCCCACAGCAAATAAGAGCAGGATGCAATGGTATGAATTACTGTTAAACTATAAGGCTATTAGAAAATCTCAACAACAACAAAAGATAGAAAGAAACTGTAACTAAATATATTAAAACAAAAACATTAAGCAAAATAGATTAAACTATGTGTATTAAAACAAAAACATTAAGCAAAATAGATGAAGCCATTTTGAACAATAGAAAAACAGATAAAAAAACCTTTTTGTGCTGAATGAATAAAGTCTATGCATTTTAGCAAATTTGAAGCTTTGAGTATTCAATGAACTAAATAAAGCATATTTTAAGAACAGATGCTAGTAGCCAGTAAACAGGTACGAAGATGAGTAATGTTTGTAGCAGGAACAAAGAGAAAAGAGGGAAGGTCCTTGCAAACATAAATGCATATGTTAATCACATTAAATGTACCACGGAAACTAGTGTTTGCCCATATTGTGGAAGAGTGAACTTAAGACCAATCGTGAATAGGGGTTGGAGACTTTTCCTTGTTACTGGTATTCAAGCAATCATCTACTCCTTCACAAAAGAAGGATTCACTCCCTTAGTCATATTTACAATTTTATTAACAGAAGGTATGCAAACTGAGGTCCCTGGCTATTCCATTCATAGAAACCTGGTCATTCACATGTACCCTAACAAAGACCAGAAGTTATTAGATGCCTCAAATATTGTTTTTCAAGACCATAGGAAATTTTAGAATAGTTAAAACCCAAGCTGAATTTGCCACCAAAAAAAAAAAAAAATGCTGCGTGGTTTCATGGTAATTTCCAATTAAACTGAAGTTTCCAAAGGGGCAGATCTTAATAAACCTAACAGCAATCTTGGTCCACACATCTTTCTGTAGCCATAAACCAATGTGTATATGCTTCTTAAATGGTCAGTTTTGCCTGACATAACTCATTATTGAAAATTTGGATTACACCAGAATACAAAGTAAACACTCTTCTGAGTTTGTGCCATGAGTTAGCTAGGTAACTTTGCATAAGTTATGCTGCCTCTTGAGATTCTTTTCCTGATTTTTAGAAAGGGAATTAAAAAACAAACATGTAATTAACAGGATAGCTACCAAAATCAATAAGCAAATAGGTGAAAGAGTTATAAATCTTTAAATATTAGGCTAATTGTATGTGTGCGTGTGTTGTACTAGTTTGCCTGGCCTGCCATAATAAAATATCACACACTGGGTGATTTAAACAATAGAAATTTATTACTCAGAGTTCTAGAGGCCTAGAAATACAAGAGCAAGATGTCAGCAGGTTTTGTTCCTCCTAAGGACTCTCTCCTTTACTTCCTAAGGGCCACTTTCTCACCGTGGCCTCTCACAGTCTTGCCTGTGTGCATGTGCATCCCTGGTGTCTCTTCTCTTACAGGAACATCAGTCATTGAAATAGGGCTCCACCTTTATGACCTCATTTAAACTCAATTACCTCTTTAAAAGCCCTGTCTCCTACACTAGAGTCAAATTGGGGGTTAACATATAAATTTTGAGAGCTCACAATTCAGCCTGTAATATAACTATATATGAGTGTATGTAAAATAAATTTATACATAACAAATATATACAAATATATATATATTTGATTATATATATTTGATTATATATATTTGAAATATATAGATTATATATATATTTGAATATATAATAAAAAATTTTAATGGGTTTTGCAGATTTTTATTAAGGCACGGTAGCTAAGATTTGAAACCTTTATGGATACAGAAAAACACATTAATAAACAGGTATTTAACACCCTTTTTTAAAATAAAAAATTTAAGGAAGGTTTCTTAGGATAACTGTAGTAAAAACCATAGTTGCTCACTCATATCTAATTCTCCCTCTTCTTTTTTGAAGCATTTGGGAAGATTATACATCCCAACCTGTTGCAGTTAGCTGCAGACTTGTGGCTAGTTGTGGCCAGTTGGCTATAAGTATATGTGAAAATTTTAACTCTTATTGTGAGACTCCAGCACTCTTCCCTTGCCACGGTGATCATGATCTTGACTTGACATAAATATGTCATAAGACTGAGGCAGCCTGGATGCCTGAGTCTTAATTATGCAGCTGCCCTGCATCACTGCAAAACTACAGCAGGTTTGGAAGCATAAGATATAAACTCTTGGTTTTGTTAACCACAATAGCAGGTACAACCTGAAGTGACTCCTAAAAAGTCACAACCTTTTATAATCCCTTCTCTTTGTGTGCAAGCAGAATTTATAAGTTGCTTCTTACCAACAGAATGTTGCAAAAGTAAGGGGACAGTCAATGCCCTAAATTACGCTATATGACAAAGGTGATAAAATGTTATACCCATGACTATGTTAAGTTATGAAATATTCTGCCTTTAAAGACAGTTTGAAGATGAAGTCTGCTATGATATAAACTGCCGAAGAAAGGTCATTGAGGCAAAAAACTGTAGGAGGCTTCTAGGTATCCCCTAAGTATCCCATTGCCAACAACCAACCAAAAAACTATGTCCTCGGTGTTTTAATCTCAGGAACTGAATTCTGCTAACAACCACATGAACTTGGAAGAAGACACTAACCTATAGAAAGTAATAAAGCCTAGTCAACATCTTTTTGCAGTTTTGTGAGATTCTGAGCAAAAAAAATAATAATAATAACTCTGATAAACTATGTCTATACTTCTGAGTCATTAAAATTTGAGATAATAAATGTATGTTGCTTTAAACCACTGAATTTGCAGTAATTTGTAAGCAGCATAGAAAATTAACACAGCCACTGAGACTTTGGGTTATTTTTGTTTGTTTTTTTGTTTTTGGTTATCATTACATATACATAGTCTATCTTAACCAATGTTATAACATTTGGTTAAGGTGGAAACAATAGGGGCTGACTGTCAAAAAATTAGACAGATAATTAGCTGGACCTTCAACCAACATGAGTAAAGCATGAACTGATATCTGTCACAAAGGAGGTGTGCTAATGTGCCACTGTCTCACTCACATTTTTCGCCATTAAGTGATGTGAAGAAGACATACTTCTTTGAATTTCAAGATGCCACAAGGTTTAGAGGGTTATCAAAAACACTAAATTTTAGAAATATGATCTTGGTGTACCTATGAAAGATAAAGCTAAATATTAATTAAAGAGAAATAATAGGTATGGTCCTTGCTAGCAAGTCAAGCCAAGATATTTAGCAACCACAGCTATTTGATTTGCATACCATCCTTTCAACCCCTCCTTCTCCCATGCAAGAGGAGCATAAACTATAAAACAAGCATCTTTGATTCTGAGAAAAATTGACCACATTTAATCTGATGTCGTGCTCATTCCCTCCTCAGCATCGTCAGAAAATGTGAATTAACAATTGTGTTAACTTCTCTACAGAATAAATAACAGACACAATCCCTCCATACGGGACACTTCACATCTAAGATACCTGCACACTCATTATTATTAACACAATATTTAAGACGAGGTTTAAAACCCTCATACCCCTCTGTACCAGCAGGTATTTAAATAAGACCACGTTGAAATGAACTCTTCTCTTTAATACTTTACACACCCACGTGTGATATTTGTTCTTCCCTATTCCTACTATCAGTTCAAGATGGTGCGTTGCCAAATCCCCCGAGAGCCGGGTGGGGTTGTCTTCCTTGGGGGTCCCCTGCGTAGGCATTTTCGCTTTATGCATGGCTCAGAAAAAAATGAAGATTCTTGTGATCCTTACGCAACGTGTTAAAAAGGAGATAGAAGGATGCTGGGATGGCTCAGCAGGTTTAGTACTCACTTTGCAGTCCCAGGGTTCGAGGATTGAGTCCTGGCCACCACCTGTGCGGACCCATATGCTGAGCTGGGGTGTGCTAGCCATGCAGGAGGCCCCCACTAGCCCAGGGCATGCTTCGTATGCAGGAGGCCCCCAGCCCAGTTCCCGTCCTGCGTAGCCCCGCACCCACCTGTGTGAAATGAAACTAGGTCGAAAACTAATGACGTACAACTGTGGAGACTGCCTTGATCTCTCCCCCTTCTCTGTGTCTCTCTCTCTATCTCTGTCAAAAACAAAATAAATCTAAAATAAAAAAGAGAGTTGAAATAGTAATATACAATCCTGTGACATAAAAGAATGAAATCTCAAATACGAAGAAAAGGTTTGACTGATGAATCACAGAATAGAATCTTGAAGCATGGCAAATGCAAAAGACAATTTTCTAGTAAGAGTCCCTGTTTGTTTAGGCTTTTGAGCAACTAAATAAAACATCAGAGACAACCATAAATGGCAGTATCTTGATAGAAATGATAACATAAAATATTCTCTCTAGAGTTTGTAGAACCGTGGAACATCAAAAAATACCAGAAGTAAATAATCTCTTGTACATCTTGCTGCTGGAATTCATAAGAGTTTGTGTAATATTTTTGAGTATTGGTTAAATAATTGGGCATACTCACTACTATCCAGTAGAATATAAACATAGACTTGATTGAAAATATGGTGCTGTCTTCTCTAGTCTTTGATCTCACCAGACAATTTTTTTTAATTGTAAGACCATATCACAAAATACTAAAGTGCACAGTTTTTTTTCCCCTCTCCTTTGACACTTGACAACAATAGGTGCAATGAGTTGTATACCAAGGATTCTGTTATCATTATAGAAACATGCCAAAGGTATGTCCATTGTGAATAATGCTGTTGCAGTTCAGATGGGCGGTGGGTATGTGGACTTCAGCATTTTCAGAGGAATAGTGTCTAGTAAATAGATGAGCCTTGTACCACCTCTGTACAATGTACAAAATAAGATGGAATAGAACTGACAAGTACAACAAATGCATCCCAAAGTTCCTTGCCTTTTAGTAGTTTTAGTTCTGGGAAAGTAAATCTAAACCCTGAAAAATGTTTTTCATGATTTTCCTATTGCACAATAAAGTGAGATTGTTCTGTTTTAGTTTAATTTTTTTATTTATTTTTTTATTTTAACATTACCATTTGCTGTGTTTGTTTCCGTGGTACTAAGTTTCAATGACAACAATTAGCAGTAGTTGTTTATTTGCTACTAAATGCTTGGAATTAGATTTTTTTTTTTTTTATAGGCACATCCTGTTTTCAGTAACTAGATGTACCACCAAGGAGTGAAACAAAAGATGAAACATCTTTCAAATGAAGACAAACAAAATTAATATTCCAATTAGATAATTAAAATCTACCAGCCTAAAAATCTCCAGTCTTTTACTTTTCATTCACTGATGATTATGAAACATAGCTCCATTATTCTTAAAGCCTAATTTCTTATACCACATGATAAGTCTTTTCAAGTTTGGGTTATAGTCATTTCTTCTAGTGTTTTGAGTGGCTGATTCTAAATCTTTTGGAATTTTCTGGCACTATACAACAAATGAACTGATTTTTATGTGTTCTTGTTCTCACATGTAATTTAAGGATCAGATAACTGAGGTGAGAAGCACACCTCAGTTCAGCATATGGGTCTGCACAGGCCAAGGCCAGGATTGGGACTCAAAGCCCAGGGCTGCAATACGAGCATTCAACCCTATGAGCCATCCCAGTTTCCTCTATTTCTTGTACAAACTGAGCACTCAATAATGCTAATAATAGTAATGCCTGGCATTAGTATTAGCAGCAGTCATATTATTAGAAATACATACAGTATAATTCTTCCCTACTTCTTGCAGCTCCAGTTGTTGTTGTCATTTTGAATCCAGATTTTCACCAAAAGGACATTTCAGAAGCCCTATTTAATTCAGTGGAATAGAATTGAGAATCCAGAAGTAAGCCCACATATATATGGACAGATAATTTTCAAAAAAGGAACCAAAAATATACCATGAAGAAAAGAAAGCCTCTTCAATAAATGGTGCTGGAAAGATTGAAAAGCCAGATGTAAAAGCAGAAAATTAGATTGCTCTCTATCATCATATACAAAAATTAACTCAGAATGATTCAAAGACCTGAATACAAAATCTGAAACAATAAATTGCATAGAAAAAAGTATAGGTACTAAACTAATATTAGATCTTGAGTTCAGAGAGGATTTTATAAATTTGACTTCAAGGGCCGGGCAAGTAAGAGCAAAAATAAATGAATGGGACTATACCAAACTAAAAAGCTTTTGCTCAGCAAAAGAAACCATCATCAAAACAAAGAGATAACCAACAGAATGCAAGAAGATATTTGCAAATAGTACCTCCAATAAGGGTGTAATATTCAAAATAGGTAAGTAATTTATTCAACTCAACAATGATAAAACAAACAATTTGATTTAAAAATGAGCAGAGGACTAGACAGTTTTCACAAGGAGACATAAAAATGGCCAACAGACATGAAAAAATGCTCAACTTCACTAGATAGAAGAAAAATTCTAATGCAAACCACAATGAGATACCATCTCATAGCCACCTGTTAGATGGCTATTATCAAAAGGCGAGAAATTGTGTGTTGGAGGGGATGTGGAGTAAAAGAAACTTTCCTACACTGCTGGTGGGTATGTAAGTTGGTACAGCCACTATGAAAAATAGTATGGAGGTGCCTCAAAAAATTAAGACTGGAGTTACCATACAATCCAACAATTCCTCTTCTAGGTATCTACCCAAAATATCTGAAAACATTTATCTTTAGAAGTATATGAACCCCACACTATATTATTGCAGCATTATTCGTGGTAGCCAAGACATGGAAACAACCAAAGTGGACTTTGATAGATGACTGGATAAAGAAGATGTGGTACATATATACAATGGAATGTTACTCAGCCATTAAAAAAAAAAAAAGATAAAATACTGCCATATGTGACAACATAGATGAAGCTTGAGAGTATCATGGTAAGCGAAATAAGTCAGAGAGAAAAGGATAAGTGTCATGTAATTTTATTCTTGTGTGAGATGTAAAACTGAAAGTAACAAATGAACAAAACAAACTAACAAACAAAACCCCATCAACATGGATAACAGTTTAGCGGTTACTAGGGGGTAAATGTGGTTGGGGGATGGTAGAAGACCGTAAAGGAGCTCAGATATATGACAATGAAAGGAGAACTGACTCTGGGTGGTGAGCACACTATGTAATAGAAAATGACATAGAATTATACACTTGGGGGAAGCCGGGATGGCTCAGTGGGTTAAGCGCTCACTTTGCAGCACCAGGAACCGAGGATAGAATCCCGACCCGGCCAGTGTGGACCCATATGCTGAACTGGGGAGTTCCCCCAGTTCAGTTCTCTCTGTCTCTGTATTGCTCTCTCTCACTCTCTCTGTCAAAAATAAATAAATAAATAAATAATAGAATTATACACTTGAACCATAACACACTTTACTCACCAATGTCACACCAATAAATTTAACAAAATTTAAAAAATAATAACAAATAAAGAACTGCCTCAACCAACCTGCAGATGATTGAGAAATTAATAAATGCTTCTTATTTTGCCACAGAAGAAGAATAAATAAAATAAAAACAAATGAATGTAGCAAATAAAAAGTAGAGAATATGTTATGAGTATCTATGAACAATAATCAAAATTTCACATTAAACCCTTCATGTTTTAATATTGTCCTAGAATTACAATGTGTAGTGACACAAAATAAGTTTCATCTAGTACGTCCAGGATAAAAATATTAAAAAAAAACACAGATTATATTATCAGTCCTCTAACTTAATATAGGCTTATTAAAATACTAAACACTTGTCAACTTTCATTTTCTTTATTAAAAACACTGCTTCTGTGGTGATAGTGAATAAAGGCTGTTTGACAGAATAAAAAAAGGAAAAAGTTAGGGTTCTCCTTTTTCTTATGTATATGACAACTCCTCTGTTTGTACCCAAAGTGCCCCACACCTCTCAAGTGGGAATATTGTAAGAAGCAACATCTCACATTTTCTTTATTCATTTATCCATTGGCAAACACTTAGGTTGTTTTCATAACCTGGCTTTTGTAATAATGCTGTAATAAATGTGGTACTATTATATCTCTTCAACGTCCCATTTTTATTACCTTCAGATATATACCTAAAAGGGAATTTCTGGATCATATAGTAGTTCTGTTTGTAATTTTTTGAGGAACTTTATACTGTTTCCCATACTGGCTGAGCCAAATTACATTCCCACCAACAAGGCACAAAATTTTCATCATCTTCACATCTTTGTCAGCACTTGTTATGTCATCTTTTTGAATATAGTCATTCTAATGTGTAAGGTGATGATATCTGATAGTGGTTTTGATTTGCATTTCCCTGACGTTGAACATCATTTTAAGGTATCTGTTGGCCCTTTGTATAGCTTTGAAAAAAGTACGCATTCAATTTATCTGCTCATTCTTAATTGTTTTCTTTGAGGGTAGAAGGGTTATTGTGTTATATAGGTTTTTATATATTTTGACTATTAACTATATAGTCAACATATGATTTGAAAATATGCTGGCATAGAAAGAATTAATATTTTTAAAATATCCATGCTATCTAAAACTGTCTATTGATTAAATGTAATTTCTATCAAAAGGACAGTGGCATTTTTCACATAAATAGATAATACAATCATAAAATTTGTATGGAACCACAAAAGACCCCAAATAGCCAAAGCAATACTAAGAAAGAAGAACAAATCCAGAGGCATAACAGTTCTTGATTTAAAACTATATTACAAAGCTATAGTAACTTAAACAATATGGTCCTGGCATAAAAAATAGACATAGGTCAATGGAACAATATAGAGAGCCCAGAAGTAAACTTCCACATACATGGTCAAGTAATATATGACAAGAAAGTCAACAATGCTCAACGGAAAAAGGATAGCCTCTTCAAAATATGGTATTGGAAGACATTAATAAGCATGTGCAAAAAAAAAAAAGAAGAAAGAAAAGAAAAAAGATATTGTATACCTACCTTAGTCCACTCACAAAAATTAACTTGAAATGGATTAGATTCCACATATGACCTTATGCCATAAAATTAGAAGAAAACATGAGGATGAAGCTGCTTGACATTGGTCTTGTCAATAATTTTTTGGTTATAATACCAAAAGCACAAGTGACTTAAACAAAAATTAAAGTATGGGACTACTTCAAATTAAAAATCTTCTGCACAGCCAAAGAGACGATCAATAAAATTTTAAATTTATTTTAAAACTAATTAGTTTTCTGCTTCCCTTCTCTTCCCACCCCCATATTTCCATATGCTTTTTTTAAGGACTATTTGGTTTGAATATTTTACTTTTAGACATTGATCTACTAAAAAATTGTTTTTAAGTGATAAATCGGGGATTCAAAGTTAAGGGTTATTTTTCCCCCAAATAATGTTATTCTAACAATCTTTTATTTAAAAATTTATTTTTCTAACACTAAAAATAAGTGTTATATTCCCATATGTATAATATATTTCTGGACCATGAATTTATTAATCTGTCTCTTCATCTTTGTGCCAATACAATGCTATTCTAATTATTCCTGTTTTTTAATGTATTTAATATATTTTAATATTCAATAAATTTACTAAAATCATTCTCTAACATTGACTAGCTAAAACACTCCTATTAAATTATTTATGATGATTTTCTGTATCATAATCATAAAGTATAAAGCAGAAAACAAGAAGTGCCAACAAAAATTATGCTTTTGAAATGTTATTTATGCTTCAGAGTCATTTTATGACCATTATCACTTCCCAGAATTCTTCCTCTGTCTTCTGTGTTTCTGATACTCTGTTATAAGCTTCTTCTATGCTCCTCAAAGACAGCATTTACGTCTTTTTTATTTATTTATTTTTTTAAATTTAATTTTATGTTATGTGAATTTCACCTCAATTTTTTTTTTTTTTTTTTTT
>PVKE010012611.1:0-30384 GCA_004027555.1 Craseonycteris thonglongyai
GGTCTCTGTGTCTTTGTAACTTTCAGTTTTATATTCCACCTATAAGTGAGGTCATATTTTTCCGGATTCTTTCATTCTCACTTATTTCGCTTAAAAATCCATCTCCCTCTCTCTATGTAAATACATATCCTGTTGGTTCTGTTTGTCTAGAGAACCCTAATACAAGTGACAACCTTTTTGGAAGTATCCTAAGAGCATCTCAGAAGGGAGAAATCAGGGACAGATACTTGCAGAGTTTCATTAAAATGATTTCTTAATGAATCTGGATTATTTTAAGTTAAATCTTGCAATTCAAGGAACTACTTTGGATTGGGTAGAGTTTATGGCATAACAGTCCTTGACTGATGGATGTATAGAGGAGAGGGTGTTGAGGCAAGTATTATTGATAGGCAAGCTGTTAGTCTTTAGTATGTTACTTTATTCAGTTGGTTCAAAGTCTTCAAGGAACAAATATCTCTTGATGCAAACAGCAAGGTTATTTTCCCTAATCCTAAGATATACATTTTTTTTTTTTTTTAACACAAAGGCGGAGGGGAAAAGTCAACATTTTCCCAGAGTTAGTTAGGACTGAAGCAGAAATGTCATTTCAGTTCTAAGGTTTATATTGTACATAACAGAAATAGAAGAAAAAGAAATTAGGAAATATCAAACAAGGCCCCTTTGAAATCAAGTTAAGTATTTTATTATTATTATTGTTTTTTTTTGACTTTGCGAAGCAGTCTCATTAGTGAAATACATACTGAGTCACAAGTCAGAAGTCCAGTTTGCCAATTCTGATTCCATCTCTCATGAACTTGGGGGTAAGTCTTTTATTTTTTTTGTCTGAGTTTACTCACCTTCCTTATGGTTTCCTGGCTAGAATTGTACACAGTTTTTAAATGTTATTTCCTTAATAGACAATAAAAATAGAGAACACATACTATATGACCCCTCAGATTATGCCTGTTGGAGTAATGATAGAAATGAAAATTTGTGACAAATTGGAGAATGGTAGATTTCTTAATAATGACTGAAGCATCTTGCATATAGAGGTAATTATTTCAGCTATGTGTGGACATAAGAAATACCCAAACTTGTAAAGAATTTTTATGAGTCTATTTGAGTCAAACTAAGCACATATGCCAGGAGCAAAATTTCAGATGCTCTGAAGCATAACAGTTTTGGTAGTTTCCTTTTTCCTATTTGAGATTAAGAAGGGAAAGTAAGAAAGATTACATGGAGGTAGGAGAAGCAAGGCAGTTAACACGATCTTGTGCTTTCTTGAGGGTGGTGATACCTTATTGGAAAGGTATGCTGACCCAGAGTCACAGAAACACTGGACAGGACTTAAGGCAAAGGAGTTACATGCTTGATATATGACTATTCACCATGACATGCTTAGTTAGGAATTTATGATCAGATTACCCTGTAAGGTTACTTTCCACAGATCCTCTTTTTTCCACAGGTATAATCTTTGTCATCTTATTTAGTATACACTTTTGTAGCCCTTCCATTGACTGCTATAAGTAAATACGTTAAAAAAAAATAAGTAAATAAACAAGTAACTATCAGGCTGTTGTAACTATGAACATCTATCTAGCCATTAAAGGGTTGCACAGATCTTTATAATTGGAAAATATATAGCTTCAAATTCCTGTATTTATTGTTAAAGCAAATGCTGTGTATATGGATTGGTTAATACTATTTAATGCTACCTAATAAGAGATTTCTTATATTAAGAACATGATAATAAGAGGCCAGTTTCTGGCCAAAGGAAATAAAAAAAGCTTATATGTTAGGGAATTCAATATTTAATGTTTAATCTTTCTTTTTATAATTCACTAGTTATATTTTTTCATCGTGAATGATTGGTTTTTGATAGATTGTCTGTGGGGTGGTGAACAGATAGGGATGATAAGCCGTCTTACTGAGAGATGCTTTGCCAGGACAGTCTAAGACAGTTGCCGGAACTATGTAAAGTGATTTAGAAACAACCTTCTTTATTTCCATTACATACGAGATAAATAAAACTCCATAATGTGTTCGATAAATAATGCATTCATTTAGTAAAATTAATGTCGCCCTGCACTGCAGGCCCTTTCGCGTCACGATTTCATGGTTCTTAGATGGTAGGGAGGTCCAGCCATAGGTTTCAGCTGCTGCCTGTGCTATCAGTCTCGAGCAGTGGTTCTGTTAATTATCTTACCATAGTGTCTTAGGAAGATAGCAATCTCTTCTAAGGAGCAGACAGATTTAAAGAGGCAGAATTAATTAAAATTGATTCACACATTCTGTCATGTGGAGGTCTGCCGGGAGTCTTTCTTTTTCATGCACCCCTCCCCACTTCATGTTGTTGTACAACTTGGTACAGGTGGGAATTCCTGCCTTGGAATGCTAATTATGGAACTTGAATGGGATTAGCCACCTTGATTGGCAGTGCAATGCATGGAAGACTTTTAACATTTACTTCATTTAAGGGATTTCTTGAGAGACCAGTTCTTTCTAACTTTTATAAGTGGTTATTGATAGGTTAACAAAGCTGAAAATCCAAGGTCACTAAGGATTACCAGAAAACTTACACATGAATCACATATTTTACTCATTAGTTTTTCAGCATTGTATGCTTTAAAAAGCATGTGGAGACTTGGAAAGAAAGATGACAGAATTATGTGTTACCAGTGAATGGTAACAATCTATTTTTTAAAATGACTGTCTGAATTTTAGAATTTATACTTGAACATGGGAAAATAGCTAATAAGAAAATAACTTGATAATTATATAAACTTTTTATATTGTATGTAACTAGCCACTACCAATTTCTATCAAAAAAATGTAACAATATTACCTTTAATTAAAATAATTATCTAATTCTGGGTACCTGGAGTTGTTTCTCTTCACCAAGGTTAATGTCCATTCTAAACTGATATAACAAAGAATTTCCCAACGTTTAAGCAAGATATTGTCTTCCATGTAACTGATCCAAAATTTAAACAGCATGAACATTATCTTTGAGGTTACAAGTCTGTAAATGTTCCAGGGCTGGTAGTGTTCCATCGTCACCTGCAACACAGCTTTATCTATTAGATGAGCCCAGGTCCTCCCATCACATCTTCAGAAAAAAGAAAACTTACATGTGGAGCATGTAATCTCCAAGAGGCGTGGCTTCATTGTTTTAAAAATAGGACCCCAAACTTGTAAAAAAAAAAAAATCACTCTTTTTTAACATGTGTCATTAACCAATTAGCTGACTGCTACTGACCAGCTAAATGCCCATTAAAATGGAGGGGGCAGAGGATGGATATAAGAGAACAGCTAACATCAATAAGAAATGCAGAAATAAATGAAACAACTAAAATCAGCATGTTGAAAGACTTACTAGTGGTACAAATTTTCTTTGTATTTTTTATGATTTTAAATATTAAGAATACTTTTCAGTTAGCAAATTAATATGGAAAATAAATCATATTTAGGATAACAAAGATTCATTTTTTACAGAGCCAATGTTAAGAAATAATATTTTAGATGTAACTCTAAAATAAATATAGGAGGAAATAAGGAATGGTTACTTATTATATTTATCTCTTCAAGTATTCTTTATATCTTAAATGTACTAAAATGCGTCATTCCTTATAACTAAGTAAGGTTTCTAAAGAGAACTTTCACCTACTTGAACATTACAAATATAATGTACTATCATATAATACTGTTTTAATCAGTATTTGCTCTCTTGATGTGTGTTTATTTCTTCAAGAAACATATGGACCACTGAAGATGTGTGGATGTGCTATAATGGACTCTGTCCATTACAGAGAAATTAAATGGGCAGGGCCCATTACTTTAGGACACTTACAAAATCTGGCATTTTTAAAGAAAGAAATTTTTCAGTGATTTGCAGTGTGCTGAAGGATGTTTTAGTGGAATTTCCCAGGTCAAAAATTAATATGATAATAAAAGCAAAGGGTGAGTATAACCTTATAGGGATATTTCATCTTTTCTCTTAACTCTAACTTGCATATCAAAAAAAGTTTAGAACAAATTACAGAGTGCTTGCTATCTTTGATATTGTTTGCAGGCTATATATGAACAAGTATGTACTAATGAAATGAAGGTAAAGAAGTCTTAAAGCCTTTAAATATATTAACGGTATTTTCTATACAGATATTTGGATAAGCAAAGTTTAAAAATGAAAAATCTTGATAGTCCTCTATTTAATACAAAAGGTATAGGTTTTCAACATGGTTCTGAATTAAAAATGTTGTTTCTAACAAAAGAAGTTTTATTGCGTGAATTAATATATATTGACTTTATTTTTAAAAGATTACTTTAACTAGATCTTATGTACATTTGCAATAAAAAGGATTTGATTATATCAACTTTTTCAATATGGGTGTAACTCAAAATTTGCATTTATACCCCCATGAAAATCAGAGAGCTGTACTGAACAAATGTGTAATAAGTCTGTTAGCTTTTCCTTGAAATACTATTGTTTGGTGGAAGTTATATGTCCACATGTACCTCTTACTTTAACTCTGAGGGAAAATAATAATAATAATAATAATGATATGCTTCCCTCCCTAAAACATACCCAGTGCCCAGATAAAAATATATTACTCTATGATTTATTCTGTTTTATATCACTTTATCATGCCACTATGTTATGAAGTCATTTTATTTTCTTTTTTTATCATAAACCTGATATGGAGACTGGAAGATAAAGAGAGAGTCATTATTCTACAGTGTAGTGCTCATGAGTTGCAAACAGAGCTTTGAGGTGGAAAGAATCAGTCGTAGCTACATGAATGTATGGTTGTAGCTAAATATATGATTTGTAGTTATACAAATAACTATATGAAGGATGATTTTAAAGAATTCAAAAATTATTTATACTTGTACCACTTTTGTTATGCAAAACCAAAATTCTTGATTATAATCTGTTAATAAATCAAAACCACTTATAACAGTAGTTTGCTTGAGTTTTACAAGTTCTATATCTCATAGCCCTGCACTTTCAGCATATCAAATAATATTTTTGATTTAATAAGTTAGATGTTAGCAGTGAGAAGAGGAGGGTATTGCTTCTGTGATTTTGGACAGCAGGTAGGGAGGTGGGGTAGGGGGAGGCGGTGTTTGGCAGCACTGGGGAATCTATTATACTCTCTGCCCTCCCAGCTCCCCTGACCCTAAAACCTTAACAGCTTCCCTAATGCAAACTGTTAATTAAGGATTAAGAATGCCCAACATCTCTAACATTCACTGAATTAAGAGGAGTCTATAACAAAATAGTTCTGTAAGAAGCACTACAATGCCTGTAAAAACATACCCAATGCCCAAATAAAAATATATTATTCTATGATTTATTCTGTTTTATATCACTTTGTCATGCCACTGTATGATGAAGTCATTTTCTTTTATTTTTTATCATAAAAATGTTTAAATTTTCTATTGAAAATATAACAGTATTCTTGTGTAACGTTTGTAATTATTTTGATGACAGTTCCACAACAGTACTATAGTTTTAATCCCTTTACCATGTGAGAATATTAGAAAAAAATGATTTGGATAGCTGAGAGAAACCTATTTCAGGTACGTTATGGAATATTCAGTTCTTTCTGCCATTATTTTAAAATTATAAGGACATTGTAATTTTATCATTTGTTTTTGTTAAAGTATGCCTTAAGAGTTATTTCAGTAATGTAGTCTCTTTCTTTTCAATGCTTGGATTAGTTTTCTGTTTGCTGCTGTAACAAGTTACCATAAATCTGATTGCATACTTATTTATTTTTACCGTTCTCTAGGTTAAAAATATGACATGGTTCTCAAAAGGTGAAAATCAGTATTGACAAGATTTCTTCTCTTCTTGAAGTTCTAGAGAGGCCTTCTACATTCCGGGGCTCGCAGGCCTCTTCCTCCATGTGTGAATTCAGCAACATGGCATCTCTCTCTCTCTCTCTCTCCTAGCTTCATTATCACTGCAGTTTCTAGACAATATGAATATTAACTGACCAAACACATGGCCATTTCATCTTGCCATAAAACAATGGCTTTAATATTCAAATTTCTAAAAGCGTTCATATTGTTTACTGGTATTTTTTACTGCTTCTTTATGGATAATTGCCAGGTGTTTTTTGGGGTTTTTTTTTTTGGTCATTGAGATTATTAGATTATATTTAGTGCTTTTGAGTTTATAAAGTCAATTTGGATGATTACATTTGGATTAGGCATCATAAGCTTAAGGACTGCTTAATAATAAATTTGAAGTTTATAGAAAGAATGTAGGGATGATAATAAACAGCTCTTCTTATTCAGAGGGAAAATGTGAGGAAATCAGCATCATAGTTACAACAGAAAGGATTTAAGTTAGAAAATAGGTATTTCGATTTCTCCTTTCTCAACAAATTGGTGCTGAAAATTTGTAAGAACTAAGACAATAGTGATATTTCTCAAAGTTAACTAAAAAAATATATCTTTCAACTATGTCTTTCTCAGTGCATACTTTCTGTTTCAATCCAAATCTGATAGCCTACTCTGTGCATCACCATCTTGGCTTCTATACTTTCTCCTTTCCATTTGTTCAACACATAATGTCACAAAAATATGTATGTCTTTTAAAGCATACTAGATAATCTCCCTGCTTTAGATGTTTTAGCGCCTTTGTTTTACATTTAGAATAAAATCTAAACTCTTCACCAAGGCCCACATGATCAAATGTCATTTCATCTCCTACTTAACTCATTTATTCAGTATATTCAACCTATTGAACTTTTTTTCTTTTCCTTGAATTCATCAAGCTTGTTCATATTCTTTGCAGTTGATGTTTTTTTCTGCCTTAATATACACCACAAATATTTGTTGTCAGTGTGATCTCAGCCAAATATCACTTCAGGTGATATTTAATGGCCGTTCTGTTGTAGCTAAAGCTGTTTTTTTGTTTGTTTGTTTTTTCTGTATCCTTATTACCTTCTTTGTTTTCTCTGTGCATATTGGCATTATTAAAAATTATCATGTAGTTAGCTGTGTATGTATTGTTTTCCTTGTCTGTCTTGTTTAGGAGAATGTGAACTCCAGGAGAGATGTCTGTTTTCTTCACCACTGCATCCCCAGGACTTAAAGAACACCCACAGTTTGATAAATGACTTCCTGTAGAAAGTTTTATATTTAGAATAGAGCTAGATTTAAGAAACAGGAGCAGAGTGAAAGGCATAATGTTTCATGAAAATCATTGTTCATATAGCTTTTATATTTTTTTGTTCCTTGGAAAGACTAATTATTGAAGTTACTCTTCTGTTAATTAATTTAGTACATGGTACATTAAGGATTTTTTCCCTGTAATGTTCTGTATTAACAAATATTAAGGGAATCTTTGTGGGTACTTGAGTGCAAACATTTTCTCTAATGAGACTACCCATTGAGAAAATTTTATAAATCTATGCCTAAAACAATATTAATTATACCTGACATGAAGGAAAAACAAAATAAATAGCAGCTGTTGCTGTAATATAATAGATTTAGTTTTTAATAGCTAATACCAGATTTACTGCTTTTTTAACAGTGCTACATGTAAATGATAGCAATTAAATTATACAACATCAGTGAGCTGACATTGTTTAGTCTTATAGCTGATCAATTTTCCAAAAAGAAGTATAACTTCTGCTAAATAACTACATAGAGAATACCATCCAAATAGATTTTTCCAAGTATGTACTGATTGTCTTCATATCATGTTTATACATATGCACATATGACATTTTACTATCTCCAAAATAATAAATGAGTAAGGTAGCATCTTACCATAAGTGTTTCAAATAAAATATCAAAATATTACTGTAAAGAATTGTAAGATTATTGAATGGGTTTTGCTGGCTGGACACATACTTAAAACATAATTTCAGAATTATCAGTGAATATATGATGCTAATTTAGCAACAGATATATTTAATGGTCAACTAATGCCTTAAAAATGGGCATAGAAAACATTACACATTACTGCTGTTTATTGTATTTTAAGAATGATAATAAATGTTCTCAAGGTTAACAGATTATTTTATCTGTAAAATAAAAATTTATATGACTGGAGAAGTGATGTTAACTTACTTTGTGAGAATAATCATGGATATAAAAGGCTCTTAGCCATTTTTGGTCATGTGGGCATGACCAAAAGAGAACAACTGAGATCATGCATCGTGGGGAAGACAAGATCAAATGCTTTGATGATATTAGTAATCATCTTAGTCATGATGTAATAATTTTATTTTTGTGAATTTCTATGTTATTCAAATAAAGGGAACTTTGGTTTGTCTTAATGTATTTTACAAACATTTTAGATGAGTGTCATCTTTAAGAAATTATATTTTCTTCTATCTTACTTTCCTTTTTAAGTTATGATTCATAGCTTTCCTTTCCTGCAAATTAAACAATTTATTTGTCTCTCCTTCTTTTACTTCTCCTCCATTTTTAATATATTTATTCTGAGCACCTAAATAAACCATCTATTTTCATTTTTTTAATGAAATTCAAAGATTTATTTTAAATTCTTAGTTATTATGTCAGGATCATAAACGTGGTCCTCATGTTTTTTACTTCCTACCTTTTTTCAGTACATATTTGCCTAACATGAAATATTAACTAAATGTAACTACTATAAATCTCTAAACTCAGCTGAGACCTTTCTTCTGAGATGCAAAGCCACCTATATATGTGTTGAGTTGCTTTACCTTCTTATTTTGTAGGTCCTTCACTATGGTTTTGTTGAAAACATAACCTTATTTATTCTGCTACTTCCCCAGTCTACCTCTAAAAGTGAATACTCTACTTTAAGAGTTGCAATGGTATCTCAGATTAGACAAATTTTTGGCACCAGGGACCAGTTTCATGGAAGACAATTTTTCTACAGACCGAGGGTGAGGGTGGGGTGTTTTGGGGGTGATATAAGCCCAGTACATTTATTGTGCACTTCATTTACATTATTATTACATGTGTGATCTGACAGGAGGTGAAGCTAAGGAGTGGTAATAAATACAGATGAAGTTTTGCTAGCCAGCTATTTACCTCCTCGTGTACAGTTCATTTCCTAACAGTCCATGGACTGATACAGGTCCAGGACCAGGGAGTTGAGGACCCCTAGGTTAGAGACTTCAAATGCCTTCACATTATTTATACCTATGCTATATGTACAGTAAACATCCAAACTCCTTAACGTGATGTGCAGGGCCTTCTACAATTTCAATCCAGTTTTCTTCAGACCCACCTCCTAGTTCCCCATGTTCAAGCCTCTCTTTAATAGTACTCCTCCATAGCTGCTTTTCTAATCTCTCTGGGGAATGGGGCTGGGGGGTGGGGGTGGACCCATGCACCGTCGAGTTTGCTCTTGCAATTAGAATAAAATTACAACTATTGTAATAGTTAAATACAATATGCATTTTTCTCCACAGGAAATTATTGTACACTACATCAGGAATGATGTTTCATCAGTGTGGTATGGCCAAGACACAAAATGGTTAAGGAATGTGTGGTAATTAGAGTGAGAAGTTGAAAATTCTTATGAATTAAGAAATTATGTGTATAAATGAGTATGTATGTGTGCGTGTGTTTATGCAACTCAAAAATAATAAGCACCATAGCATAATGATTAAATACTATTTGTAGTAGTGGGTGTGGATGTAATAGGGTGGAAATATGCATTTCTGAACATGTATGAGGTGAAGAGGGTTATTTCTCAGTATTCATTTCTGTATTCTCTCAGAATTCAGTTTTGCCTTTTGTTTTATGAGATATTCACTTTAATTGTTTGAAGAAAAATAGGTAGTGACATACACAGTAGGTATTTAAAAACCTCGCCTTCCCAAATTAGATATTCTGGGGTGCTAGATGTATTCTACTTACAGTAGTCATATACATTTGATTTTACTTAAAAAATTAAATTACCTTGTCTCTATGTAGTAGATCTTTAACATTTATTTCTTGGTTATATAATCTGGTCCCTCTTTTAACTTTTACATCTATAAGCCATTAAACTCATTCACTTACAGAAACATCTAATATTCCAATTATATTATTTTATACTTCATTAAAATATAAAATGCTGCTCCAGCTTTGTACAATATTCATTAGGCGTTCTGTGAATCAAAGACATTCAAGACAATAGCTCAGTTTCTAACACTGGAATCTGCCATATGTTTCTTCCAGATTAATTTCTCACCTAATCTTTAGACGTGCCTCTCTCACTGGCCTCTGTTACCTGAGAGTGCCAGGCACTTGTGCCTCTGTGCCCTCGATCATGCTATTGCTCTGCTCTCATTCATCCAACTTCTGGCAAATTACAACTCACATGCCAAAGTATTAGCCGTTTGCTATAATATGCTCACCATAGCCCAATACTGTATAGTTAACCACTCCTTGCTTGTTGTCTTAAAAGCAAATGCTTAAAACCCAAGTTGGTACCTGGCCTTACCTTCCCACATCAAATATGCCTTCATCATACTCATTCTGTGCTAACCCTCTTTGTATTTATCTCCCTAACAAATGAATTTCAGGGTCAGATATGTGGCTCCAACATGTAGGGCCTGGTCTAAAGGGCATCAGAACAAATAAACTGAAGTCAGACCTCTAATAAATTAATCCTTACAAGAGGTTATGTTTTCTTTTATTTTCCTGTTAAAATGTAACAAAATGACGTTCCTAAAGAAGAGTTTTAGTGGGAGGCACTTACAACAGTAAGTTTAATATTAAGATTTTGTGATAACAATAAAATGTCATCATCTATACTAATATTTCTGTAGGATTTCATTTCTGTAGCTACAATACTTGAAACCAAGCCTTTGGAATACTCTGAAAAGGAGGTTGCTTTAGATCTTAAAAGTGTGCTCTTCTCTCTTTGAATTATAAAAGGTACTCCAAGTCTTTCATCAAGCTTCTGAAAACAGTGCCCCAAAGAAAACAAAATGCGTCTTTATTCTCATTCACACAATATTCTATACTGAGCAAGTCAAGGTTTTGAGACCTTGCTTTTTTCTTTAGCTCTCCCCACCACCATTCAGGTCTCTCAGAAGTTTTTCTTGGGTTCTTATTGCTGTGCTTCCGATGTTATCTATATTTTAGGAGCCTGTTACTGCATCCAATCTACCCATTTATGGCTTATGTATTCCATAATCTTCTTTTATATGGAACCACTTCCAGTACTTTAGTGTTTGAGTGCTATTGCCTATATTTCACTTAAAAGAGCAAGGCACAAAGAAATCAATGTATTTGGAATATATAGAAAATAGAAACTGATGCTCATCAGCACATTTGTTCCCTTAAACAACAACAACAACCCTTTGTGCCTTGTGGTTTAGATTTACATACGTTTTTAAAGACATTTTCAAATAGTTTATAACCCGAAAATGTCTTAAACATTTATTTTTCCAAAGCTATCCCAATGGCAAGTGTCTTCACTTTGGCATTCCATCAGTTTGCTTTCATTGATTATAGCATATATCCGTTCTTTACAGGAAACAATTCTTTTTAATTTATTTAGATAACAACAGATGTTTCTTGATTTACCATAATATAAGAATTTGAATAATGTAAACATACCCTACTTCCACAGCTATTTACAGATATATTACTTAATTAATTTTGAAAATTAAAATGGTCTGTTTAATAAGTTATTGATTCTATTTTATTATGAGACAAAGTTAGGAAACCTAGAAACTATAAATTATTATATAAGAGATTCATTTATTTTGTAATGCTCTTATTGAAGAAATTTTAAGCCGTAAGAACTCAATATGAGACTTTAGTTATAATTAAACTGCTTATTAAGAAGGAAAAAATACTCATTTGAGTATAATATAAATTTATTGGACATTTGCTTTGAATGATTCAATGTCACCATGATTGTAAAAACCACAAGTTATTGATTATTGACAAATCTTTATTACAAAAGAAACTTGTAATAGTAAGCATTTTCTGTATGTACTAATTATGTGTTCTGGCATTTTGACTTTTAACTTATTATTGCTTAATGTCTAAAAATCATTGTTAAAGAGCACATTGCTCTCAAGATTTGGAGCCATGAAGGAGAAAAAGCTAGGACATCAGAATCAAGATTGATACAATTACCGGTAGATTAAGGTGTGAAGTTCACATCATCCAATGAATTTCACATCATTCACTTTACCTGTGCAATTCTCAGTTTTTAAGTTGCTGTCAGTAATATTGGTCACAGCTGCATTTGGAAGGCTGCTACTGTTTGTTTTCAGCATATAATGAGAACTATATGCTTTGTTTTTTTATTAGTTGTAATTTGTGGTATAAAAATTCTAATGCAAACATCTGAAGCTAAATTTTCTTATTTAAGCTTAGCATTGAATTTTACAAATGGATTTTGCACTGAACTAGTTAGCATGCTGATTTGATATATTATGTTCACAGGTATATAATAAATAATTTTTTTTTTAATATTTTTATTTATTTTATTTTTATTTTTGACAGAGAGAGAGATAGATACAGAGACAGAGACAGAGAGAGAACTGAACTGAGGGAGCTCCCAGTCCAGCATATGGTTCCGCACGGGCCGGGGCCGGGATTCGATCCTCGGTCCCTGGCGCTGCAAAGTGAGCGCTTAACCCACTGAGCCATCCCGGCTTCCCCATAAATAATGAATTTTTTTTTAAATATATTTTTATTTATTTTTGACAGAGAGAGAGAGAGAGATACAGAGACAGAGACAGAGAGAGAACTGAACCGGGGGAGCTCCCAGTTCAGCACATGGGTCCGCACGGGCCGGGGCCGGGATTCGATCCTCGGTCCCCGGCGCTGCAAAGTGAGCGCTTAACCCACTGAACCATCCCGGCTTCCCCATAAATAATTTAATACATTGAAGTAACAGGTATTGAAAATTAAATGAAGAAGGGTGGATAAACAATACTTATGCTAATTAAATTTAAAAAATTAACATGTGTCTTTAAATATATTGCACTTCTCTGAAACAAGTTGCTGTAAATAAATAAGTAAATTCACACCTGTAATATTCAAATGTTTTTGTTGTTAGTTTTCCACTGCAAACTGTTCAACCCTTACTTTGGTAAAATAAATACCATATACATATTTTCAGCTTTTTTGGACAAATCTGTTAAAGCAGACATAAACATAATGAAAGGTGGTATTTGCTCCCTTTTTCATATTTAGCCCCACTCATTAGTAGAAAGGGAATATAATTTTTTATTATTGTTATTGTTACTGTTGTGGGGTTTGGGGAGGTGATAATAGGATATATCCAAATAGCCTCTGAAGACCAATTAATAAAAGGAAGACATGCATTGCTGTCTGGGCTTCAGTTAAATGGTACTTTGAGGGGTACTCAGTAGAGATACAACTTCCATATACACAAATTGTCTTTTGTGCTATACTCATACACAAGTTATGCTTTGGAGAAATTAATTACTAAATAGTAAAATATTTTCTTTTAATTGACTGATAAACTATTATATTTCACACATGAACCAATTATATTTCACACATTGTAAATAGTTTTGACCTTTTATATTGCTCTGTCATTATCAGAATACAACACAGTCACTACTTTGCCAAATTAAACACTGCATTTAAATTATATGACTTTGATGTTCCTAGGAGAAAAGACTTGATTTTCGAAACATGTCAAGTCTTCACATATTGATCTTTACCTTTAACAAGCTTACAATTTTAAAAATTCCAATGTGATTCATTAGTTCATTAATCTTGTTAGTCTGTTTGCTTAAATCTTCATTTGAGAACTTGATTTAATAATGCTAATTTTCATATATGGAAGAACAGGGAAGAGATATTTGAATAAGAATGGTCTGACTTTTCTGACCTTATGATTTAACAAAGACATAAAGGAAAAATAAATTTTAATAAATTTTAATTCCATTGTAAGTGTAGACAAGTTAAATAGGAATAAATAATTTCAGAAGACCCAATGTTTAGAAATAATAAATATTTATAATAGGTAGAGATATTTAACCCATAGTTAAGTATTAAGTGTTAACTATGTATTAGGTCCTTTTCAAATTTTCTTTAAGTTATACTCCTTCCCACCCTATCAGATATTATTATCCTATTTATAGCTGAGGACAAAGATGCCAAGCATCTCTGAACTTTCCTGAGGTCACACAGATAGTAACAGACAGAACATTTTATTTCATGACACTACACACTTAAATATTATGATAAAGGGGTTAGTTCAATTCATAGTAAAATAAATACTAAATTAGCAATGATCTTTTAGATGATTGTAGATCATTTGAAAAAGCAAAAGCTAAATGCTTACCTGTAGGCATGTGCAGAGATACAAGCAGGCATGCTTGTTTAATTTAAGTACAAAAATAAATATTGATGACTCCACAGAAGTTTTGGGGAGAGGCATAACTTTTAAGTTGACACACAACTAACTCCTTTAAATTATAAAAAATTATAAGTCAATAAGGAAAAATGATTCCTCAGAAGAATGATTAGCTAAATAGTATAGAAAGATAAAATTTTAGTTACAAATTAGAAATAATAACCAAATTCAAATAGTGAATATTTTTTATGATAAAAGTGGATTTTTAAAATGCTAATAAAAAGAGCCATGAGCTGATGACAGGGAGCCTATTCTCTAAGTAGTGTGATATAAGGTAGTACACATTCTGGTAAGGCAATTTGTTATTCTGTGTCAAAAATATTAAAATATATGCATACTCTTTGAACCATAAAATGTCCAACAGTAGGAACCTGAATTAATAATCTGCTGAACATGATCGGACACGTAAGAAATACTCTGGAAGTCAGAGACTATTTGCCAAAAATTGAGCTATAGTTAGTGTGAAATGTGAGCCTTTGAAGAGTTTGACTGTTTAAATACAAATTAAAATTTCTTTGCATGAGATAAAGATGAAAATTGCTATGCCAGAGAAAGATTTTTAAGTTTATTTATTTTATTAATTTTTGACAGAGAGAGAGAGAGAGAGATAGAGAGAGAGAGAGAGAGAGAGAGAGAGAGAGAGAGAGAGAGACAGAGAGAGAGACAGAACTGAACTGGGGGAGCTCCCAGTTCAGCATATGGGTCTGCACGGGCTGGGGCCGGGATTCGATCCTCGGTCCCCGTTGCTGCAAAGTGAGCGCTTTACCCACTGAGCCATCCCGGCTTCCCCGAGAAAGATTTTTAAAAATGTCTTATTGTCTTTAAAATGTTAATATACATTTAAAATATAAAATATAATTTTTCAAAATATGTAATTACTGTGAACCATAAGTAAAATTATCAGTATAATGTGTTATGTATAAATTGTCCTTAGTAATGAGACTTTCTGGCAAATTTAAGCTGAATATATAGTCTTAGACATAAAAATGTTAGATTAGTATTACCTGTGAAAAGTAACATTATGTGTTAAAATAGTTGTATTCATGGAAGAGAAACATATTTGATTATTTTTCTGTCATCATTTCTGTTGCAATTTATCATGTCTATACTCCTTCCACCACCAAAGAAATTTATCTTATAAGATTTTATGCTTAATAGTATGTATTAATCAATGTTCTGTAGGAGAGACAGAACCAATAAGATGTGAGTGTGTGTACATGTGTGCATGTGAGTATAGGTACACATACACAGAGTTTATTATAACAGATTGACTCACATGGTTATAGGAATTGACAAGTCCCAAGACCTGCAAAGTGAATCAGTCAGCTGTGAACTTAGGCAGGTTCTGATGTGTACTTGTAGATTGAGTCCTAAGGTCTGAGGATCTGGAGAACCTACCGGTATGTTTTGGTACCAATCAAAAGTTCTGTAAGCTCAAGACCCAGTTAAAAAAACTGTCAGCAGAAGGAATTCTCTCTTACTCAGGGGACTGTCAGCCTCTTGGTTCTGTTATATTTAGGCTTTCAACTAGTTGAATGATGCCCTCCCACATCTGGTAGAGCAATCAGCTTTACTCATCCATATTTTACATGTTAACATCATTCAAAGACACAGTCACAGAAATAACCAGAACAACGCTTGACCAAATATCTGAACACCCTGCAGCCCAGTCAAGTTGAAGCATAAAATGTACCATCTCATAAAAGTATCTGAATGTGTGTGTATGTATGTATGTGCATCTTTGTGTATGTGTGTATATGTTGTAAAATAAAATGATATAAAATATATGAATATCCTTTTTTTAAATGGCTGATCCTAAATACGTCCATTGATATGCTTTTATTATTTCATTTGATCAGCCTAGTATGTTGGTGTCATAGTTTCTTCATTTGAATGTCAATGGTAATAGAGACTTCCTAAGTACAGACATTTCTGCAAGTTATCTGCTATGGCTATCTTCTTATAGAGAAATCTCTCATTTTCTTTTCTATGAAGACATTCCCACAAGCTCTCTGAATATCACGCTTACTTTGAGTCATATAGACTTTTTCTTCCTCCTCCTCCTCCTCCTCCTCCTCCTCCTCCTCCTCCTCCTCCCTCCTCCTTCCTCCTCCTCCTTCCTCCTTGCTCCTCCTCCTCCTCCTTCTTCTCTCTTCTTCTCCTCTTTTCTTCTAGCTTGGTTTTCTTATTCTTTAGGACAGAAAACAGAGCACACTCAGACCCCTAAGGTCCTCAGGGCCTTGATTATAACAGAGATAAAATTCTTGTTTTTGCTGTAATTATTGCTATTAAAGTTCCCAAAGCATTTCATTCAAAAGGGGGACACTTTTGTGTAGAGGTCACTATGGCTGACTTTGCAATATCCCTTCCAGCCCCAATCATGGTAGGCTCATGCATCTGCGGGAGGTTGTGTCCCGGACTGACCCAGTGCTGATCAGTGTCGTGCGGGAGGAAGAGTGTTGGGGCGCTTGTGGGGAAGTCACTGTCCCCATGAAGAAAATACCTAAAATGGTACACCTGTCTTCCCCAATAAACATATCTATAAAGATATATGATTTTTAATTTTGTTCCATTCTCTTCAGAAAACATACTTTGTATTTTTCTAATTCTTCTAAGTATATTGAGACAGGCTTTATGACCTATATGTTATCTATCCAAGAGAATATTTTCTGTTTAATTGAGAAGAATACATCCTGCTATCATGTGCTTTTTAGATATCTGTATGTCTTAGTTTTTAGTGTTGTCCAAATCTTCTATTTCCTTGCTTATCAACTGTGTAATTATTCTATCCATATTAGATATAAGGTTGTAATTTCTTGTTAGGTATATAAATTTATAAAATGAGTAGAACTTCCTGGTATATTGACCTTGTTGGCCGTTACAAAAAGCACTTTTAATATCCAGCTACAAGTTTTGTTTAAAAATCTAAAGTGATACTAATATTGCACTGTAGTTTCTTTCTTTCTTTTTTTTTTAAGATTTATTTATTGTTTTTTGACAGAGAGAGAGAGAGATACAGTCAGAGACAGAAGGGGGAGAGCCCAGAAGAGTCACCATAGTTGCACATCATTGGTTTTTCCACATAGTTTCATTCCACAGGTGGGCGGGGCTGCACAGGGCAGGAACTGGGCCGGGGTCTCACCCCGGTGAGAACTGAACTGGGGGCACTCCCCAGTTCAGCATATGGGTTTGCACAGGCCAGGGCCGGGATTCGATCCTCGGTCCCCGGGGCTGCAAAGTGAGCGCTTAACCCACTGAGCCATCCCGGCTTCCGCCGCACTGTAGTTTCTTATGGTTACTCTTCTATGACTCTTTTATTTTTCTCATCCTTTTATGGCATATTTGTATCTTTGAATCTTAAATATGTCTTTTGCAGAAAGACATGTTAGGAATCCGGTGGGCCCTCACTACAGCAGAACAACCACAGGATTCCTAATATGGCCATTCTGGTAGTCTACATGGTAATTCTGTAATTAGATGGCCATGCAGAAATTTGTGCTTGTTGATCACACCTTCCTGTGTTTGCTGTTCAGAACTACTAGGAATGTGTTCATGTCCCTCTAAAATATATATAAATAGAAAAATTGGGTTAAGAAAATGTAAAATTTGTTTAGGGGGAAAATAGAAAGTGTCTGTTGATACAGATATTAAATAGTATTATGGGTCTCAAAGATTTTTTTTTAATGTAAGTAGAAGAATATTATATTTCTTTAGTTTAAACACATTGTATAAATATACTTCATTGAAGTAAAAAATAAGGAAGATGAAATGAAATTAGTTTTTTTACATGTTAAATCTTCAATCTCTTTTAAGAAATTGATTGTAAAATAAAACTGCACCTGAAAATTCTCATTTAAACCTAAGCAACACACTGTCTTATATATTTTTTGTTATTGAAATTTGATCTTTCAATTTTGATTTCTATCTCAAAAGATACATATGGAATAATGAATACCAATATATATATTTTGTTGTTTAAAACAAACAAAGACATACTAGAATGGGTGAATGAATACCAAAGCTTTTCCAAAATCCACTACATTTATGTATAGCAATTGAATAGTATGAAAACTTTTATTATTCTTTTTGTAGATTTATGAAAATCAATTAGAACCAGGAAAAATTGAAGCTACTATTGCAATAAAACCAAAACTGTAATGCTCTGACACAGTATATAATGTGAATTTGTAACTTACTGCTTTGTGTTATGCTCTTAAAGTAATAATACACATACAAGTGTGTGAAATTTCTAGTGTTGTGGGATTTCCTGATTATGCTACATTTGAATTAATATTTCCTGACATGTTAGCACATTTTTGGTATTAAAAAAAAAAAGCGTTTTTAATTGAAATAAAAAACTTGAACGTGTCTTTTAAAGTTGTCGTAATTTAAGAGATTACCTTTGCAAGCTGTGGGAGCAGATGTCTCTCATAATACTATGGACCTGGTGTCTACTTCACCACCAGGTGGAGATAGAGTGGTAGAGGGAAATGTGCTTCATCTCCCCCAGTTTAGTTATTTATATGTAACAATATCAGAGTAGCAGGGTCAAAGAGAGAGACAGTCATTTTGCCCATAGTCACACCAGATATGGTCAATTTGGCTGCACTTAGTGTTAAGAAAATATTTGTTTTACCTGAAATTTTCTAAGGCGTGTATAAGCAGGACACAATAATAAATCAACAAGATCCTAGTAAATGGTTGACAAACTAGGCTATTACCAGTGACCTTATACATAATGTAATGTGCTCTCCTAAAAAGTCAGGAGGGCCCTAACCATGGGATTTGTGGATAGGCCTTGGCCCACAGGACCATTCTGAATATCCTCTTCCTCTTTCTTATTCTGTAGAATTTTCAGATACTCAGTGTTTTACATTTTCACTTCTCACTGGGCATTTCTGTGTCTTTGCTCGATGTATTATGTCCTCCTAGTACAATGTCCAGATTCTCAAGCAACTACATTTCTTCACAGATGATCACAAGTAATATTTTTTAAACAATTTACCCCACTCCCAGAATTGTCTCATTTTATTTGGAAATAGACAAATGCTTTCTAATACCTTTAAGCTGAATGTGGAGGGAGCATGTTAATATGAAAAAGTGAGGTATATTAAATCACATTGCTTTTAGGCATTTGTTTTATTTTTGAATGGGCTAACCGAATCTAAAGGGTGTCCCAAAATTCTCGCAAGATTTGAATTTTGCGCCATTTGTGCGGTAAAGTTTTGCCAACGAAAAAAAAAAAAGACAGCGTGACAGCTGACAGTTCAGAGTTAATAAAAATGGAGTGCTCCATGAAAGAACAACGTGTTTTCATTGTTGAGCAATGAAAATTTACAACTTTTAATTATAAACCTGTGTTTTCTAGCAAAATTACTTCTTGCGTGTATTTTGGGACATTTTTATGTATTTTATATTATTTTATCATTAATATTCATTAAAATGATATAATGGAATATGTCTTAATCTCACCAAAAGTTCTAGGAGCAATTAGTTTTTTAAACAGTTATCTATATCTTTTTTTTTTTTTTTTTTAAGATTTATTTATTGTTTTTGACAGAGTCAGAGACAGAGAGAAGGGGGAAGGCCCAGAACAGTCTCCATAGTTTCACTTCATTGGTTTTTCCACATAGTTTCATTCCACAGGTGGGCGCGGGGCTGCACAGGGCAGGAACTGGGCCGGGGTCTTCACCCCGGTGAGAACTGAACTGAGGGCACTCCCCAGTCAGCATATGGGTCTGCACTGGCTGGGGCCGGGATTCGATCCTTGGTCCCCAGGGCTGCAAAGTTAGCACCTAACCCACTGAGCCATCCTGGCTTCCCCATTATATCTTAATTATATTGTACCATATTTTAAGGTGCTGGTGCTTAAGGTATTATAATTTTATTGCTTAATTTTTTCCTAGCTATTATTTCCCTAGTTGTTTATTTTTAAGTAGAGGTAGTTTTTTTTTAAATGATTCAGACACATTGTCATTTCTATTACTACACTAAATATTTTCTTATTTTAAAATTATGTCCTATTACCTATTTTCTCATTCAATAATTGTTTATTATACAAAAATATGTGGTATTTTGGGGATTAATTATACTAATAATTTTAATCAGTTGGTAAAGAAAATTAAAAAACAAATATTTTTGAAATAAAACTAAATGTGCTATTTTAAGTTTAAAATTAATCACCAATACCAAAGGTTTTTTTTGTTTTTGTTATTTTATAGCAAAAGATTAGGTAGGTAAAAATCAGACTATGAAATTAGTTTGTACATGACCTTATTAATATCCTGATATATCTTGAAGTAAAAATAGGGGCAGTAAAAGGGATTCTTGTCTGTATTCAGAATTAAATACATAAGATGATAAAATACTCAGTATTTACTGGGAAGGAAGATATATATGCTGCTTTGTCATAAAAAATCAATAATAAGCCAGTGGGAAATAAAAGAAACCGGATTTGGCAAAACCTTGGGATGGTTCTAAATTTTTACCATGCAATTATTTTCTCTTTTTATCTCCTAGAAACAAGCCAAAACTATAGTTTTAACTCTACATTATTCCATAAAGATTGTATTACTAGAAATCTTTCTAAATGATTGTATTTGCTGAATTAAATTTCAAATAAAGTCTTGCTTCTACTGAATATGGGCTATATCAATAGTGCCTTGAAGTTCTCTATTAAATGCACACAGACTACACTTCCATACTAGTTGGAAAACTCTACAGAGCTTTGAAAACTCTTCTTGTAGAAAAAGGATAATATGAATATAGCAAGATTATGTTGCTATGACAACTATGATTTCTCTATTTCTTTTCTTTTAAAAAATATTTATTTTCATTGTTTTTTGACAGAGAGAGAGAGAGAGAGAGAGAGAGAGATACAGAGACAGAGAGAGAGAACTGAACTGGGGGAGCTCCCAGTTCAGCATATGGTTCCGCACAGGCCAGGGCCTGGATTCGAGCCCTAGTCCCTGGCACTGCAAAGTGAGCGCTTAACCCACTGAGCCATCCCAGCTTCCCCTCTCTATTTCTTTTCTTCCTTGCATTTAAACTTCAGCCTTTGGGTTTTATTGCCATTTCCCCTGCAAATCATGTAAAAATGCTGACTAAAGTTTAACAAGGAAAAAGTATTCATTGCGTTTTCTGGAATATTATCTCTCAATTAACAGAAACTTTAATAAAAATGATGGCTCTAATGGAAAAATACTTATTTTAAATAATATAATAAATATGTATGTATATATAAAGAATGTTATTTAAAATATACTCTGGGAAAGCCGGGATGCCTCAGTGGGTTAAGTACTCACTTTGCAGCCCCGGGGACCAAGGATCGAATCCCGGCCCCTGCCCCGGCCCCGGCCCCGGCCCGTGCAGACCCACATGCTGAACTGGGGAGTGCCCCCAGTTCAGTTCTCACTGGGGCGAGACCCCGGCCCAGTTCCTGCCCTGTGCAGCCCCGCCCACCTGTGGAATGAAACTATGTGGAAAAACCAATGATGTGCAACTATGGAGACTGTTCTGGGCCCTCCCCTTCTCTGTGTCTCTGTCTCTGTATCTCTCTCTCTCTCTGTCAAAAACAATAAAAATAAATTAAAAAAATATATACTCGTGTTAAAAAATTGAGTTTTATGAAAAAGCAAAGGCAATAGCTAAGTTAAATACAATAATGTCTTTTGTAAATGCATATTTTCCAAATAACACAAGAACGATCTTTTTTTGTGTTCAACAACATTATCTCTCATCACTTAAAAATTTAATATACATATATACATGCATATATATCTACATATATGTGTTCTGTAATTGACAATCTATGTCCTGTGGGTGGAAGATTATATATATATATATAGATTACGGTATGTTGCTAATACTTAATGCTTTGGAGTAAAACTAATCTCAGCATGTTTAAGTTAAATAATTTAGCTGAAATGATTAAATAATTGTTTAATAATAATAAATCAAAATTTGAATCTTTATGTGATAAAATTTGAGTCAGAAATTTTGTCTATTACTTCCCTTATTGCCTGATAACTTTTGGTATCAACATTACTTCAGATTGATTTGCAATAAATTAAAAGACTTTAACATTTGTACACTGAAGCTCAAGCTTACACATAAGTAATATATTTATTTTTCAAGTAAAGTAAAACATATTTTTGTTATAGATGCTTTAATTTAAATCAATTTTATTTTTTTTACAGGCATAGAGAAGTCAATTCTAATCTCTTTAGAAGTTTTAAAAATATTAGTTCTTTGATTTGTAAAGAGAAAATTTCTTCTCTTCACAAAAATGTGTGTGTGTGTGTGTATTTGTGTGTGTGTGTGTAGTTGTATAGAAGACTATTTTAAAAATTACGTTCTTTTTCAGGGAAATTTTAAGACCACAATTTAACAACTGTATTCAGTATGGATTAATTATCTATAACCAGCAGCAATTTTTCATACAATTTATAATTTATGTGTGATTTTTCCCCCCAGGCTTCTTAAAGATATATGTGGGTTTGTGTGTGTATACATACACATACACATGTGTATGTATACACATATGTACATATTTTATGAAATCTTATATGTTTTTAACTACAACATACAGTTAACACAGTACCTATTAAAAGCTTGCGTCTCTTGATATTTCACATATATTCTGTATATTTAATTAGTACAATTAAATGAGGCAGTAAGGTGAAAATACTCCGTTATCAAAACTACATGCTTACTTCATATGTATTACATATCACATGGATACATAATGTTGAGTTAGTTGTGATAGGTGATGATATCATTTTAGACAGGAAAATATATTGAAATTAAGAAAAGATAACTAGTATCCCCAAGAGCACATGGTATTTAAATTGCAGAACCAGCAATGTAACACTGATGGTAATGAGCCAAACTCTATTTTCTCCACTAAGTTGAATTGAATACTTAAGTAAGGCAAGAATAGTTAACAAGAAATAATCTCTCATAAATCAAATTGTGTTTGTTCAAGTGAAAACAATGTTTGAACTTTACAAAACACATGTACCAATTGCTCTATTGAGAAATTTACATGGTTTCCTCATGTAAGGGACTATACAATACTATGTTATAGCTGTCTTATGATCTCCATGTTATAGTTGTTTACTTATTTGTACCTAGATTTTGTTATATTTTAATACTGGGAAAACTAAAGACTAGAACCATGCTTTTATTGCACTTAATTAGATAATGTGTAAAAAGCTGTGAACACAGGAATTGGTCTATATTTAGTTTCCCCTTCTTCCTCTAGAGTAGGATTTCTCAGAAGTTTTTGGAAATTTATTTTTTCTGATTTTTATGAGTATGATGTTGCTCTAAAAATGTTGGGAATTTAAGGATCAACAAATAACATCAGTAGCTGTTATACCCAAATCCTGAGAATTAAAAGAAATACAAAAAAAAAAAATGAGGTAGCAGTTCCAAGAGTGAATATTTATTGGATTCAATAAAGATTCTAAGAATCTTTATTGAATTCTTTCTAAGAATTCAATACAGTACTTATTAGCTCATTTAATCTTTATGAAAAACTAGCAGAAGAAGGTCATAGTGTCATTTTTATTTTAGATTTGAGGAAACAGTGAAACAGTGTGTTTGAGAAACTTGTCTAAAGTCATACAGCTAGTCAATACAAGAACTAGGAATCACACCCAGGTAGTGTATCTTTAAAGATTTAACTTTATATCAGTTAAATCCTTAGCTGAAAAATGGGAAATCCAAACAGATACTGTCAAATGGAGGTACCAATACTCTCCTAGACTGTAAGTCTGGGTAGGGCCCTCTATTTCATCATAGGATAGTGACTAATATGTACTTCATCTGCAAGGTGCCCACTTCTGAAAAGAAGACAGAAGTGGTTGATACCAATATTCCTTGGTTACTTCTAACAATATTACTAATCAAATAAAGTTTCCCCTACTCAGAAAGTAGCCAGTGAGGCCAGGTGTGTTCTTGGAAGACAGTTTTCTTCATTAGGAAATATGAGAAGGTTGGAATGAATACTCCTTTAATTAGTAACAAAAATGCCCTATAACTTACTTGTATGTCATTTGTGATTTTTGACTATACTATACCATGTATTGTTCATTTTATAGATTTGGGCTTATGAGGCAAGAAGACAAGATGACTTTACATCGAATAAATATGTAGTTCATCAATTTAAAGTTTAATGTAGGCAAAAATATGACATCATGGTTGCATATAAATGAATGAAGACAGTGTTCAGAGAAGTTAAAAGAGGAAAAATGGTGGGAGAAATGAGTCACTACATGACAAATAGGATGAATATAGTGAACTAAAAAAAACAGTGATTCACACACACAAAAAAAAGGCAATTTAATTTTAATATAAAATCACTGTTAGTGTGAATATATTTTAGAGTTTTACTGTTTTATGCATATTTACTTTGAAAATATGCATAAGACTATAAATGTAAAGGCTAAAAATAAAGACGTTTATACCACATCTTACTTTTAAATATATTTAATTAACATCATAAATCTAATTCAGTAAAAAGTGACTACAAATGATTTTTCTTTTTACTCATTTAGAAATCTGTGAATGACTCAGATGGAATAAAGTAATTATAACCTTAATTTGAAAGTTTATTTAAGGCCAACTGGTATTTAGAATTGTGTTAATATTATAGTATTGTTTTTTGTTTTTGTTTTTAATTTTTTAAAAAATATATTTGGTATATAATATTATATTGGTTATATTAGTTTTAGGTATACGATATAGTGATTCAACATTTTTACACCTTACAATATTGGGTCTTAATAGGGATAAATTCAGGTATTTTTTAAAGACTCTAGATTTTCCATAATGTACCTGGTACAAATTTTTAGATAACCTTTTTATGATTTGCTTAATTATTCTAAATTATTTTATTAAGTATTATAAGTATTTGTAAGTATTTTAAGTATTACTAAGTATTGTTACATATAAAATTATTTCATGATACATATGCTACACAAATTATCTCTGATTTTTAAATGATTTTTTTTTTAGTATTCATTTTATGAAAATGAAACAAACCTTGTTATATTTTTATCAATGTTGAAAGGCTATTTTACAATAAAAATGTATTGGTTTGGTGGGGCTACTGTAACAAAATACCACAAACTGGAGGCCTTATAACAGAAATGTATTAGCTCACACTTCTGGACACTTGGAGTTTATGCTGAAGCTATCATCAACTTTCTCCTTCTTGGTGATGTGATAGAGAACTGTCCCATGACTCTTAAACTTCTGGTGGCTTGCTAGCAATCTCTGATGTTCCTTGGCTTGTAGACCATTATCTTGCCTTCTGCATTCATCTTCACTTAGCAATCTCCTTGTGTGAGAATCTGTATTCGTATTTCCCTTTTATATGGCCATGAGTCATGGTGGACCAGGAGCCTACCAACTTCAATATGATAGCATATTAACTTAACCTATTGTATCTGTAACAACTCCATTTTCAAATAAGATCATATTCTGAGGCACTGGTGGTTAGTTAGGACTTTATTTATAAATTTGATGTCTCATGTAGTACTGTGATTTTATTGTTATTTGTGACAAGCACTTGATTGCATTGATGACTGGATCTTTTCTTCAATGATTCTGGTTAATTAATCTGTAGTTGAAACCAGGCATAGGATGAAAAAAAAAATCTTTAAGAATTCTAAGGTGTCACAAAGTTTAAGAACCACAGTCTTTTTTGTTTGTTTGAATTTATTGTTTTGACAGAGAGAGAGAGAGAGAGAGAGAGAGAGAGAGAGAGAGAGAGATACAGAGACAGAGAGAGAACTGAACTGGGGGAACTCCCCAGTACAGCATATGGGTCCACACGGGCCAGACGGGCCAGACGGGCCAGACGGGCCAGACGGGCCAGACGGGCCGGGATTCGATCCTCGGTCCCCGGAGCTGCAAAGTGAGCGCTTAACCCACTGAGCCATCCTGGCTTCCCCAAGAACCACAGTCTTAAGGGAGACTTTAGGTGAAAATGAGCTAATGGAGGAAATAGACTAAACATATCTAGAAGAAGAAGGTAATTGAGAACCTTCATTAAGGGAAAAATAACTTCCCAATTTTTAGAATAATATCTTTCTAATATTTTAATAATGGCTAATAAAAAGTGATCTATTTCATTACAAATATGACAAAGTAATTTTTAGTGACTGCTGTTTCTCTTGTGTTTTGATATTTTGCCCACATCTACATTATATATAATTTTTTCTTGTAGGGAATTATTTTTAAGCATAAAAGGAATGTTATTTCAATCCTAATGGATGACATTTTGATCACCAAAATAGTACAAATCATCATTCCTACATTTTGTTTTTTTACCCAGTGTTAATTTCCACTCATCTAAACACAAATTACTTAAATTTTAAAATTCTCAACTTTAAAAAGAGCAAAGTATTTTGAACAGCTACATCTATTCAAATCTCACAGATGGCCTTTTGTGCTTTTTTCCCCCTGAGTTTTTTATAATTATGTGTGACACTGTTCTTCTTTGAGAGTTGGTGTGAATGTACTAAAACATTATATTTCAACTTAAATTCAAACATGTTCAACAAGGTTTGCAGTAAAAGCTGTAATCATATCCTCTGTATATGTAGCTCTAGGGCTAAGTAATATTTCTTATATTGTTTTATGCCTACTGCTGAAACATTTTTTAAAAGTGCTACCACAGACTGGCAAGATGTGAAAATTGATCCTGGGGCAAGATGGTGTATTCATGTATGATAGTAATTTTCTAAATGTCCAGAGTTTTAAGAATAATTAAGTCTAAAGAAAGATAGAAAGGATTAGTTTATTGTTGATTTTTTTGTTTCTTTTTATTTAAAAATCTGGTGGTAACTTATCTTTAGGATTAATATAGGCAGTATACAAAGAAGTCCACTATTTCTAAGGATGTATTTCTTTTTTAGGGATTGGGACTTAAATGAGTTGGTTGTTTTCTAATTTACTTATTTATTTTTTTAATATAAATGCATTCTTTTAAAGTGTGATTAATAATAAAAACTAACATTCTAAAAACTAACATTTGCTATATAAATTTTAATGCCCAGAGTGACTTTGCATATTTTTATTTATTCTCACAATAATTCAATATTTTAAATAATGTGATTATAAATCAATAGATATGGACACTGATTCATGAACAGAACTTTGCAGAAAATCATTGTAGTTAAGTGAAAACCTGAGACTTTAACCCAGTTAACCTAATATATAAGCTGATACTCTGACCCCCCAAATAGTCAAATGGAGAAAATCAGAAGACAAATTTTTAAAGCACTGAGCAAAAACTTTATCAAGAGGATTTCTGCTTTTAGTAATAGTAGAGTAAGTATACCATCTAATGCTTCAGCGAAGGACAACCAGAAAACTAGAAATATCTTCCTGAAGGCATTGGTGAGTGTAGGAAAATTATAGTCCCCAAGATAATTCTATACCCTAATCCCAGGGACAGTCATTGTGATAAACTATCATGCCCATGCATTTGTTAAGGCTCAAGGAACTTCTTAGATATAATTAAGATTACTCAACAGTTGACCTTAAAACAGGGAGATTAATCTGGATGATTTAGGTGGGACAGTTTAATCACATGAGCCCTCACATTAACTTTTCTTCAGAAGCAGAAAACAGATTTGAAACATAAAGAGAATGCAGGATGTCTTTACAGACCTGAAGTCTCAGGGGCCCTATGAATGGTGAGAATAAGGAAATGACATCTATCAAAAAACAGTGATTTGGGAAAGAATCCTGAGACTGAGATGAGAACCACAGCCCTGCCAAAGACTTTAATGTGAGGTTTATGAGACCCTCAGAAAAAAGAAAAGTCCTGTCATCTGTGCCCCAGTTTCTGACCCACAGAAACTGAGAAAGAAAAATAATCTGTAGATAAATTATTGTGACAGCAATAGGACATTAACATAGAGAGAGTTGACAGGGTAATGAGAAACTGTTAGTCTAAAATTTAAGGAAGCATTTCAACATTTGGGAATGCTTTTACCTTGGGGACAATTTGCTAAGCCAGAAGAGGAGACTGGGAGCCCAACGCATGCAAAACCACCTCACATCCCAAGGAAAGTAAAATTAGATTTTACCATCTTTGAGGGCTTTGGTAAAAATCTACATTTTGGATGAAGACTCTAAAGGACAATACTGTACTTTATGTTTAAGAATGGAATAAGTAAAACAACCATATGAATTCTAGCATAGTTTCAATCACTTTGGGAATGACAGTGGATTTCATTTTCTGGAATTAGAGTAAGCCGGTAGATCTCAACTGGTGGTAATTTTTTTCTCCAAAGGATATTTGGCAACATCTTTCAGTGTTTATAGTTGTCACAGCTGCAGAAACGGAGACATTACAGGTTTATAATGAGTAGAGATCAGAAAGGCTCAATCCCCTAAATACATAGAGCAGCCTCTCACAACCAATATTTATCTGTCCCCAAATGCCAATAATTCTACAATTTAGAAAACCTGTGTTAAGCGGGTCCCAGATGGCTGCTGCCTGCAGATGCCTTCAAGAAGCAAATCTTTTATGGAATAATTTAATATGATGCCAGTTTTAAGATATTAAAGGCCATATATGACAAACCCTCTGTGAATGTCATACTGAATGGGAAAAAACTGAAACCTTTTCTTCTAAAATCAGGAACAAGTCAGGAATGTCCCCTGTCACCACTGCTATTCAACATAGTGCTGGAAGTTCTAGCCAGAGAAATCAGGCAAGAGAGAGAAATAAAAGGCATACAAATTGGAAATGAAGAAGTTAAACTGTCACTTTTTGCAGATGACATGATCCTTTATATAGAAAACCCAGAAGATGCCACCAGAAAACCATTACAAATAATAAAGGAATATAGTAAAGTTGCAGGATACAAAATCAATGTTCAAAAATCCACAGCATTTTTATGTGCAAATAATGAAACTTCAGAAAAAAGAGAAATGAGAAAAATGATACTGTTTGTGATCAAAATAAAAAAAATAAGGTACTTAGAAATAAACTTAGCAAAGAATGTGAAGGACTTGTACACAGAAAACTATAAGACACTATGAAAAGAAATTGATGAAAATACCAAGAAATAGAAAGATATTCTGTGCTCATGGATGGAAGAATCAACATAATTAAAATAACTACAGTGTCCCCTCGCCACTTCGCGCTTCATGTTTTGCGGCTTCAGGGCTTCGCGGGTTTTCCCAAAATATTCATCAAAAAATAAAAATGAAAAAATACCACCCTGTCGGCAGCCACATGGCGGAAAGGAGCGTTGTTTCATGTGGATGTGCGAGAGAGAAGGATCCCTGCGTGTCAAAATGATGAGGTGACTCAGAGTCCCTCCCACGGGCTCTCATACAGGCGCGTGATGGGTTTCAGGGCGACAGCGACCCATGAGAAAATTCCTAGGGGCAAATCCTACTTCGCGGTTTTTCAGCTTTCGCGGAAGGTTCTGGTCCCCATTAACGGAGAAAAATGAGGGATCACTGTATATTACCCAAAGCAATATATAGATCTAATGCACTGCCCAACAAAATCCCACAGACATTCTTTTGAAAAATAGATAAAAAAATTATCAGATTCATATGGAACCACAAAAGACCCTGAATTGTCAAACCAATCTTCTGAAAAAAGAATAGGGCTGGAGGCATCACGCTCTCCGATTTTAGTCTATACAGTACTAAAAAGAGGCAATAATCAAAACAGCTTGGTATCGGCAGAAAAACAGACATACAGACCAATGGAACAGTATCAAAAACCCAGAAACAAACCCACAAATATATGGACGCACTTTATGAACTTAACCCCCCAGGCAAGGGAAATAAAAGCAA
Organism: Craseonycteris thonglongyai; assembly: GCA_004027555.1. NCBI lineage: Eukaryota > Metazoa > Chordata > Mammalia > Chiroptera > Craseonycteridae > Craseonycteris > Craseonycteris thonglongyai. The sequence continues at coordinate 30,182 of PVKE010012611.1, forward strand.
AAGTAAATGACTGGTACTATATCAAACTAAAAAACTTCTACACAGCAAAGGACACCATTAACAAAGTGAAAATGAAACCAACTGAATGGGAGAAAATATTTGCAAATAATGCCTCTGATACCGGGCTAATATCTAAAATATGGAAAGAACTCATACAATACAACAACAACAACAACAACAAAAACAGTCAAATTAAAAAATGG
>PVKE010012612.1:0-38000 GCA_004027555.1 Craseonycteris thonglongyai
CTTAAAGATGAGAAGCAATATAAATAAGCAAAATACCATATTTAATACGGTTGATACAAGTACCAAAAGGCAATATAAGGCAGGGCCAGGGGACAGAGTGTGTCATATGGGGATGATGCAATTTTAATTAGAGCTGACAGGGAAGGCCTTTCTGAGAAGGCAATAACTGGATAAAAACCTAAAGGGAAAGAGCGTAGGTCATACAGATGAAGGAAGAATAACTCAGACAGTTTGAATAGGAAGTGCAATGGCTCAGAGGCCCAGGCCTGCCTGAGGTGTGGATGAAGAGAGAGGCCAGGGTGGCTGGAGCTACATAAGCAACAAGAGGGTTAGATGGACTTTGAGACACAACAGGGACCTGATCATGTCAGGCCTAACCTGGGAAGGTGGTGAGCAGAGAAATGACGGGGTCTGACTTTGTTTTAACAGGATCTATCGGGTTGCCATATGAAGAAAATAGAAGGAGAGAGAGAAGAGAAGAGACCAGGGGTCGACAGATTCTTTAATAGTATCAGTGACAGGTGAAGGTGGGATGGATCAGGGTGGTGGCAGAGGAGGTGGCCAGAAGTGGTTTGATTTGGCAATGATTTTAAATGAAGAGCTGACAAGATATACTGGAGAGTTGAAGTTGTGGGGTGAAGAGAAAAAGGACTTAGGATGATTCCATGGTCTGGTCTGAGAAATTGGATAAACAAAATTGCTGTTTACCATGATGGGAAAAATCTATGGAAGGGGCAGACTGGGGGGCAGTCATATCAGGAACTTAGTTCTGGGCATGTGGAGATGAGTATGGGACATCTAGTAGATGTGAAGCAGGAAGTTTGATATATATGAATCTAGATTTCAGGGAAGGAGTCCAGGTTGGAGACAGAAATGTATGAGTTAACTTTAAATTCAAGAGATTGATAAGACACCAAGAAACTGAGTACAGAGAAAGCCTGAGCTCTGGGCTTCTCCAGTATCAATGCAGGGTCAGACATGCTGCAAAGGTGTCTGTACTCCCTCCCCAAATGCCTGCACACAAGCACCTCACCCCCGCTCCAGGGAAAAGCTCAAAGCTCTGGTCCTTACCTTGGAATGATGACAAAAGTGGTCTGACAAAGGTCTGGGACCCCTCATGCTCTTTTGTAGGCAAATGATTTCCACAATAGGGGCAGAATTTGAATGTTGTTTCAACACTTTTCCCACAGTCTGGACAGAAGGCGATCATGCTAGAAAATAGAAGTGGTAGAAGGTACAGGAAGCTGAAAGAAAACCTTAATCCACTGTCCACGAGTAGTCATCTGAGTTCCCCATAGTGACAAGATTGCAAAAGGGAGAAAAGTGATCACCCCTGTAATACATTCTTTAAGGAACTGGTCACTTCTAGTATGAGTTCCTGCCCACTGCATACAGCCTCTAACGACCTGTCTCCACCTATTGGCCCAGGGCAGGTGTAAAGCAGAACAAAGGTACAAGGCAGAAACTGCAGTCCTCACAAAAGATAAGATCATGCCTTGAGGTCACTAAAAATTATGCAGCACTACTCCAATCACAGAAGCAGGAACGGTCTTCAACAGTATTTGTGATGTTCAATTCTTGAACCACATTAGGAGGATGAAAGAGACAGTTAATGCTCACTAAATATCCACATGTTTCCCTATACTTCCCAGGGTTCCCTGCAGTTCAATTGGGGCCACATGACTAGTTCTGGTCAATGGGGTGTGAGTAGAAGTCATTTCTTGGCTGAGGTAGTTAAGAGCCAGAGTATCTTCTCCATCCTCCCTTTCACTGTAGGGATGGCTGTGGAGGCCACATACTCCAGATGGCACAGCTACAAGATGAAGGAGGGCTGCTGGGTCCACATTGGAATCTCATGATCGGCAAATAAATTTATGTTGTATTGAGCCACCAAGATTACAGGGTTTATTGGTTACTGCAGCACAACTTATCATGACTAAGTGAGACACTGGGTGTTCACTGCATCCTCTAAGCCTTATGTATTTCTGGAATATTCCTAACACTTTAAAAATCAAAACTAAAATTGCATATAAAGCCTATGACAAATGCATGTATGGCAGGTATATTCATTTGCTCAGGCTACCATAACTAAATACCACACTGGGTGGCCTAACCGATATGAATTTATTTCCTCACGATTTTGGAGGCTGTAAGTCTGAGAATGGTTTCTTCTGAGGCCCCTTTCCTTGGCTTGTATCAGATGGCTGTCTTCTCATTGTGTTCTTACATGGTCATCCCTCTGTCTGCATCCTAATCTTCTCTTCTTATAAGGACACAAACATATTGGATTAGAGCCCTGTTTAGTCTGTTTGGACTGCTATAATAAAATATCACAGACTCGTGGCTTATAAACAACAGAAACTTATTTCTCACAATTCTGGAGACCAGGAAGTCCTAGATCAATGTGCCATCATGGTTGGGTTCTGGTGAAGGCCCTCTTCTGGGTTGCAGATTGACAACTTCTCACTAAATCCTCACATAGTAGAGAGGCTATGGAGATCTCTGGGGTCTCTTTTGTACAATCATTAATCTCGTTCATGAGGCTCCACCCTCATGACCTGAACACCCGCCAAAAACCCAACTCTTAATACCATCACACTGGGTTTTAGGATTTCAACATATAAATTTTGAAGGGACCCAAACATTTAGACCATAGCAGGCCCACCCTAACAACCCCATTTTGACTTGTCTTTTAAAGGTCTTATATCCAAATATAGCCACATTCTGAGGTAATCAGGGTTAGGGTTTCCATATATAAATTTTTTGTTTTAAGATTTTATTGTTCTTGACAGAGACAGAGAGAGACAGAGAGAAGGGGGAGGGCTCAGAGCAGTCTTCATAGTTGAACTTCATCAGTTTTCAACATGGTTTTGTTCCATACAGGTGGGCGGCGGCCATGCTGGGCAGTAACTGGGCTGGGGGCCTCCAGCATGGGAGGCACAACCCCTTGAGCCAGGGGCCAAACCAGGAGGCGAGAACCGAACTGGGGGCCTCCTGCATGGGAAACACACCCCAGTTCAGCACATGGGTCCGCATGGGTTGGGGCCAGGATTCGATCCCCAGTCCCTAGGGCTGCAAAGCGAGCGCTTAACCCACTGAGCCATCCTGGCTTCCCCCACACACGAATTTTTACAGGACATATTTCAGCCCATAAGAGCAGGGTTTAACTAGTTAATAATAGAAAAGCCACAAGGATGGCAGTGCAATAGACACTTCAAATAAATACATTTTGACTATCAAAAAAAAAATTAACATATTTGTTCTTTATTCTAGGACTTAGTGTACAGTACCAATTATAAGCTGGACTACCAAAACAGAAGTCAAAATAAACTTGTGCTCATGGCTTCATTTCACCTTGCAAGAGAAAGTTCTTTTTTTTTTGTAAAACTTATTGGGGTGACATTAATTTATACCAATTACATTGTTTCCCAGTGTACAATTCTATATTATATTGTCTATACATCACATTATGTGCTAACCACCCAGAATCAGCTCACTTTCCATCACTGTACGTTTGATTCCCCCTCCCTATTCCCCTCCACCCAGTTCTTCTCTTACTTTCATTTATTTATTTTTGACAAAAATTGTATGTATTTAAGGTGTGAGGTTTTGATATGTATACATTGTGATATGATTACCATAATAAAACTAATTAATATATCCATCACCTCGAATAGTTACCATTTTTAGGTGCGTGATGAAAACATCTGAGATCTACTCTTAGCAAATTTCAAGTATAAAATGTATGACGATTTACCACAATCACCATGCTATACTTTAGGTCTCCAGAACTTCCTCATCTCATAACTAATACTGTTGTACCCTTAATCAGTATCTCCCCTTTCTAATACAGCATCTGGTAACCATTAATCTATTATTACTATGAATTTGACTTCTTTTTAGATTCCTCATATAAATGAGATCATGCGATATTTGTCTGTGTCTGGCTTAGTCTAAAAGCTTTCCCTTTAGTCACTGTAAAGGGTGGTCTCTGTTGCAATTGCAAAAGCAGTAGAGTCCTTAAAATCACAGGCTCTGGTCTCAGACTGCCTGTATTAGAATTCTAGATTTACATGCTGGGCACTTTACTTAACCTCTCTGTGACTCAATGTGTCCAAGAGTAAAATGGGGCTGTAACAGTACCTATTTGACAAAGTGGTTATTGAGGCCTAAATAAATACTTTTATAGTAAGTGCTGAGGACAGGGCTTGGCCCATGGAAAGCCTTTTATGTTAGTGGTTGTTATTATGATATGTCCTGTATCCTACTTCTATTCTATTTGTTAATATTTCTATTTTTCCCTTTTCTCTTTCCATAAGTTCTGAGCCTCTCAGACCTCTTCAGTTTCTCTTGGTGCTGCCTTATGGAATTCTAGTGCTTGCCCTTGAAAAACATAGGCTGTCCAAATAGCTAGTGAAAGACATCTCAGCCTGAGGAAAGGGTTCCTCTTCCTCTTGGCCTGCAGAAGAGCAGAAACCACACTGTGGGATAAAACTGTCCTGTTATTTCCCGCAAAGGAAGTTGAGTACTCTTAAGACATCTAACTGCAAAGACTGCTGTCAGGTATCCCTTAGCCTCTAAGAAGTCTGTCTGCATTTCTGACTGGTCGTGTAACTTAATAATTTGTTGTCCTGGTAATAACACTGAAATGGCCATCTCTGTCTTCACAAAAGTGAGCAGTTTTGTTAAGCTAAAGGAGTCACCACCATGTCTTCCTTCTCTCTCAGGCCACAACAAACCTGAAGCCCTTGTGTTGATGGGCCACAAGATCAAAATTGTTTAGAGGATGGCTGCCCTGAAGAGTTGTTCTGGACTTTGTATTAGTAAGAAATTTGTATTTGGGTTTAGCCACTGAGATTTGGGGGTTGTTACTGCAGCATAGTCTAGCCTAGTCTGACTAATATACTGAGACTTCACTAGATTACTTCTGTAAACAAAAGTATAAAAAGGCATGGCTGTTTTAAGTGGCTCTACTTTCAGTAGAATTTCCCTAGGTGCTAAGTGCCCTCGGATAAAGATGGCATCCAGAATGGGGCAAGGTCCTAACCAAGTGATGCTATCATGTCCAAGATAACAGTCTTCCTGGGACTGAAGAGCAGCAATGCAGGAGATGGAGAAATAGTATGCTGCTCCTGGGGAATAGGGCTTAAGGGGCATGTCCCAAAGGGATGGTACCTTTATGGGGTCACTGTCTAGCACTCAGATTCACTGGGCTGGAAATTCCTTAACAGTATCCTGTAAGTGAATAAACATGCAGAGGCTGACTAAGGCCCATTTCTCATGCAAGTGAAAGACAATGGTTAATGTTTATTGAGTACTGGCTATGCAGTTAGCATGCGCTAATTTCATTCATTTATTCAGTGATTATTCATTGAACTTTTAGTATGTGCCGACCACTGGGATACAGCAGCAAAGGAAAAAAATACAGATCTTTATCTGACAAAACTCACATTCAGGGATGGAGGGAGACAAGATAATAAACAAATAAGCAAGTAACAATTTAATAGGCTAGACAGAGACAGTGCTATATGTGCTAAATAGATATAGATGGTAGAAAGAGGGGCGTCTCAGAGTGCTGTACCTGTCTAAGGTCACATGATTTGTTCAAGACTAACTAAAGCCCAAGGCTCTAACAGTCAGGCCAGTTTTAATCATTCATTCATCCATTTATTTATTCCATAAGTATTTACTGAGCATCTGCTATGCATCAAGTATTGTGTACCTCCTGGAAGATTCTAAGACATAGCACAGTAAAAGAACTAAAGACTAGACTCAACCTCAGTGCAGAATGAACAGTTGTTTAGGTCAGGGGTCCCCAACTCCCAGGCCTGTTCCCCCAGTTAGGAACCTGGCTGCACAGAGAGATGAGCAGCAAGGGAGTGAAGCTTCATCTGTATTTACAGCCACTCCCCATGTTGACATTACCACCTGAGCTCTCTCTCCTGTCAAATCAGTGGGGGTATTAGAGTCTCATAGGGGTGCGAACCCTATTGTGAACTGTGAAAGCGAGGGTTCTAGGTTGCCCGCTCCTTATAAGAATTTAATGCCTGATGATCTGAAATAGAGATGAGGTGGTGATGCTAGTGCTGGAAGCAGATGCAAAAACAGATTAACATTAGCAGGGAGGTTTGCTTGCACAGAGACCATAATAAATCGTTTGTAGAATCATATCAAAACCTATCAGTGAGTCACTCTGCATTGTGGTGAGTTGTGTAATTATTTCGTTATACATTACAACAAAATAATAATAAAGTGTACAATAAATATGTGCTTGAATCATTACGAAACCATCTACACAACCTCCCCATCGGTGAAAAAAATTGTTTTCCACAAAGTGGGCCCCAGGTGCCAAAAATGTTGGAGACTGCTGGTTTAGGTGACTGGGACTCGCCTCTGCCTCGCCCTAAACAGAAATGAGGGATGACATAGTGCTAGGGTAGGGCGTCTGTCAAATTCCCCATTAGTTCCGCCTGTCCCAGTCGTAGCCACTCCCACCACCAAGAGCCAAAACTGACTGGACCGCTAGGACGGGCCATCCTGGCGATCAGAGGCTCTTCTCGATATCCCAGCCCTCGAGGGGGCTCCGCTTTCCACAAAGGGTTATGCTAACGTCACAGGCACCACGACCGGATAGAGGATAGGGTATCAGAAGACCTCCCCCTACTAAGCCTCGCCCTCACTTCACTACTGGACTTGGTGAGTAGGGTGGAGACCAAATATCTGACGCCAGACCCTCGGATTTACCGAAGATGGGACTCACCTTCTCAGTTACCCCAGGACACTTCCGCTGGGGGCTGCGCGCGCATCTTCCGCCTTAAGGTAGGACTGCACCCGCGCAGGCGCTGCTGACCTTCTGACTGTGTCAGGGCTGTGCGTACTAAGAAACTCCATTTCCCAGACGCCTCCGCGGCAGGCCTTCGAGGCTGGGGGAGGGATCGTTTCCTGTGGCCCACCCCTATTCCACCCTCTTTGGAAGACTACCCCGTTCTACCGCGCATGTACGAATGCGGAGCCAATCGTAAGGAGGGATAAACTATTGGCGAATAGGTACCAATCTGCAAAGGTCATATTATTTCTGTCGTCTCAACTGCGTCCTTTCCATGCGTATCCTCAGGAATCCAATTTCCTCCTCCACGCGTTTATATGACAACCCGCTGGTTGTCTCCTTGGGAAATGGAAAAGCTTCCTCAACTTCTAGAAAGGGCAGGAAAGACTGTTTAGGTTGTTCAACAGGGTAAAAGGTGGACTAAAATAGCCAGTTGCCACAGGATCCCGATTCTGTTTCTGCTCTATTTCCCAGAGTGCTCAGCGGCGGGACCTTTAAGGAGGATTTGTGACGGGGGGGGGGGGAACAGGAAGACAAGCGAAGGCATCCGCACAGCCCTCTGGGAAACGAAGTTTTGGCGCTGGGCCACGATTCTGCGTGGAGAAAGTATATAAGATTCGCGCGGCACCGGAAGTGGCTGCGAGGAGGCGCGTGTGAGAAGAATGGGGTCTCCGGCTCCTCCGGAGTTGGGGTTGCGTCTGTTAACTCGGCCTACGGCAATCTTTAGGTGAGGAGGCGCCGGGCCTGGGTTTGTTGAGGACTCTGGAGGCTTAGGGCTCAGTTCTTCCTGAGGGGTAACGGAGTGCTACTTCGGTGACTAGGGCAAAGGGCGCGTCGCTTTGGGCGGTGGGTCTGGATGGAGTCTTGAACCCTTGTTCACAGCCTATTACGGGCCAGGCTCTTGCTAAAGCGGTTTCCAGTCTTTATCAGCAACTTTGAGAGGAGTGATTCTATTTTATTTTGGGGTGAGGAAACCGAGGCAGGAGGGAGTGGATTGCCTGAAATCATTGGCAGAGCCGGGCAGGATCTTGAGGAATGAATGAATGGGAGTTCTTTAGGAGGTCAAAGAATTGAACATTTAAAGTGCCTTCAGTGTGCCAGGAGCCTTGCTGTACTCGCATTTTCTCCTGTAACCTCAGCAGCAGCAATGAGAGATAAGTGTAGCTCCTGGACCTTATCGGATACCCTTGGCACCAGAATCATCTTTGGAATCAGACTTTGGAAAGTTAATAGGGTTCATTTTTCATAATTGGGAAGCACCCTAAGTGGCTTTGAGGCAGTTCTTGGAAATTTCTGCTGGGAAAGCGGTGAAAAATCACACTGAAGAAAAGAAAAACTACCGGTACATAGCCTGTGGCAATTCAGGTTGATTATTTTCATTGTTTTTGACAGAGACAGAGAGAGGGAAGGCCCAGAGCAGTCTCCATAGTTGCATGTCATTAGTTTTCTACATAGTTTCTCTCCACAGGGCTGTGCAGGGCAGAAACTGGCCAGGGGCCTCCCACATAGGAGGCTTGCCCTGGTGAGAACTGAACTGAGAGCACACCCCAGTTCAGCATATGGGTCCACATGGACCGGGGTTGGGGTTTGATCCTCTGACCCCGGGGCTGCCAGACAAGCACTCAACCCCCTGAGCCATCCTGGCATTCCCCCAGGTTAAGTTTTGCTGCCAGTTTATGAATAAAGTTCTGGTTTCCAGAGCTTTTTGGTTTTTAGAATTACAGACAAGGGACTATGGATCCATTGTATTTGCTCCATTTTGTAAATATGTAAAATGAGGCACATACAGTGAATGGTCTGGCTATTGTCCCATACTAAGAGGCAAGACTCCAGGGCCAAAGGTTTTTCAGCCCCATAACTGTTTGGCATAAGTCACTTGGACAGGCTGGGTGACCTTGAGCGCCACGTCACTGTTCTGTTCTCTTCCCTCCCAGGGCTGGGAGTGTATGAGATATGGACAGAACGTGATTTGGAAACTGGACAGAGATCTCAAACTTAGATGTCTGCAAGGCATGGGTGAGGACTGTGAGGCATCAGGGAGCATTTGCCCCATCTGTGTGTGAGGAGGATAACTTTAAATGAACTATAAGTAACTAGCTTCATAGGAATGAAGACTCAGCTTGACCAAATCAGGATTTTTCAGAAGCAGGAAATCGAATTTTTAGGTGATATTTCCCTGTTTTCAAATTTGAAACTACTTAAAATAATTTTCTTTCAAAATCTATCTGCTTGGGGAAGCTGGGATGGCTCAGTGGGTTAAGCGCTCACTTTGCAGCGCCGGGGATCAAATCCCGGCCCCGGCCCGTGCGGAACCATATGCTGAACTGGGAGCTCCCCCAGTTCAATTCTCTCTCTGTCTCTGTATCTCTCTCTCTCTCTCTCTCTCTCTCTCCCCGTCAAAAATAAATAAATAAATAAAAATATTAAAACCCAAAAAACCTATCTGCCAACACTGGGTAGGTCAAGTAAAACATCTGTGGATCAAATTATACTCATTAGTTGAAATTTACCTCTGTCATATGACGAAAATCATCATGAGTATATGTTTGCACAAGTTTGTCCAGCCTGCGGGCCGCATGCGGCCAGGATGGCTTTGAATGCTGCCTAACACAAATTTGTAAACTTCTTTAAACTATTACGAGATTTTTTGGTGACCAGTTTTTTAAGCTCATCAACTATCATTATTAGTGTTAGTGTATTTTATGGATGGCCCAAGACAATTCTTTTCCCAGTGTGGCTCAGGGAAGCCAAAAGATTGGACACCTCTGCGTTAGCACTTATTGGTCTACCACAGGGGTCTCCAAACTTTTCAGCCTGCTGGCTGCATTAACTATCAAACAGCAGTTTGGGGGCCGACTACACACTCGAGGTCCAAATAAAAAAGAATCAAAACAGATGTTGTTTTTAATTATTTATTTAATATTATTTTATTCAGATAAAAAGGTCTCCACGGGCCGGATGAGAGGGCCTTGCGGGCTGCATGCGGCCCGCGGGCCGTAGTTTGAAGACCCCTGGTCTACCACATTGCCTTAGGATCTGCAATCACAAAATCTAGAAAGTTCTGAAGGCTTTTTTTTTTAAGATTTATTTTTATTGTTTTTGAGAGAGACAGACAGAGACAGAGAGAAAGGGGAGGGCCCAGAGCAGTCTCCATAGTTGCACATCATTGGCTTTTCCACATAGTTTCATTCCAAAGGTGGGCGTGGAGCTGCACAGGGCAGGAACTGGGCCAGGGTCTCACCCCGGTGAGAACTGAACTGGGGACACTTCCCAGTTCAGCATGTGGGTCCGCACAGGTAGGGGCTGGGATTTGATTCTTGGTCCCCAGGGCTGTAAAGTGAGTGCTTAACCCACTGAGCCATCCCGGCTTCCCGACTTTTTTTTCTTAATATATAATTTGATGCCCAAACTTGAACAGATCTGCTGTGATTTATAACTTTTAATTATCCTACTTAAAGTGAGTATTTATACATGTCACTCAGGAAATACTGAAGTGTTCAAAAATAAGATGCTTCCTGTCCCACATTGCACTGGGATGTTAATGAAATTTATCGTATAAGTATATATCACCTTTTTAAAATCTGAAAATTTCAAAGTATTCCTGTGGGAAGCCGGGATGGCTCAGTGGGTTAAGCGCTCACTTTGCAGCGCCAGGGACTGAAGATCGAATCCTGGCCCCGGCCCGTGCGGACCCATGTGCTGAACTGGGGAGTTCCCCAGTTCAGTTCTCTCTCTGTCTCTGTATCTCTCTCTCAAAAACAAAAACAAAACAAAACAAAAAGTACACCTGGCCCCAGAAGCTTAAGAACTGTGGACCTGTGTCATTGTTATCCTGCTGCTTGATGATATGGAGTGTTTTCAATGCTCCATAAGTACATGCTCTTTAGGAAATTTATAGTAGCTACAAATGTGTAAAAAGCCCTATGGTATAGTGTTTTGTATGTTGTGGGTCGTGAAAAAATCAGTGGACAGTGACTGTAATTTTTTTTAATGAAATAAAAGCAACTGGAATAGAAAACATCCCAGTACATTCTATTTTGTAAGATTAATTCTTGTTTCATGAAGCTTTGTTTAGTTATGTATGTGAATGAATAGTTGTGATATATATTTTCTTTGTTACAGTGGGTCATGGTTTAAAAAAGTTGAAGAACTCTTGCCGTTGTAGAAATAGCAACAGGTTGGAAGCCCATTCACAGACTTAAATCCTAGAGGTGATAGTGCAAAATACCAGAAGCATCGTTTCAGGGGTTTAGTTAGAGAGATACATGTGTTCTGTCAAGTATTTTAAAAGTACCTGTTGTTGCCAGGAACTGTACTCTGTTAGGACACAGCAGTGAGCAAGACAGGTCTCAAATGTGTATTTACTGACTGGTAAGTGCTAAGAATGGTTATGAAGTGGTTTTGTAGTCTCTGAAACAGTGCAAGCATGGGGCTGGGGTGGTTTCAATAAATACAATTGTCTTTGTGATTCCTGCAGGTAGACTCATGTTCTGACTCATCCTACATCTGGACATTTTGGGGGCTTGTTCAGCATGGCCAGGAAATCAGCCCTAGAAGAAAGGAAGACCTTCTCCCCATTCCCTTGTCCTTCCTGCAGCACTGCCAGCTGGGAACGTGGAGGTGAAGGAGGGGGAGCTTAAAAGAGGACTCTGGCTGCTGGGCCTTAGTTGACCATGACTGAGGTGAGTCAATGGTCCCTCCATCCTAATGGATCATCCCCAAAGGCTGCACAGCTGGCCTGCCTTTATTCTGGGTTCACTGCCCTTGGGTGACCCCCAGCGATCTTAACCCTTTCAGGGCGACGGGCCGATTTATCAGCTTTTGCATCTTGGGTGAAAAGTGCGGCAGGCCGATATATTGGCTCATACATAGACCATAGTTAAAAGCGCTATAACTTATATTTTTTCTTGTATGATGTATGACTGAAATAATTACATTTCTTTTTCAATGATGTAAAAGAATAGTATTATTAAAACCGCATATGACTATCTAAAACAATAACTTCATAACGTTTTTTTCCCCCTAAGGCGATACATTTTATTAAATTACCCTTCACATTTCTTGCTCGGACTGCTGGCAGAAGGTAGCACTAAGGGGGTTAAAGTAAAGTTCTCACATTCTCGCTCTCCTGCTCAGTACCCTTCAAGGAATCCTTATTGGATGCATCATAACAGGATAAAATCTAGGTTTCTCAGCCCATTCCTTCATAAATTGGGTTCTGCCCCCAGATAACGCTTAGTCACTTCACAGCAGCCCGTGATTGCTCTTCCCTCTCCTCACACAAGCACTGCTTCTTTCTTGGCCTGGTGGTAAAATGTTTACACTGAGCTCTGCAGCTTTCCAGTCTACTCAGGCTCCTCTTTCTGCTAGAGTGTCTTGCCTGCCATCTCTGGTTGCTAAGTGTTACACAGCCTCAAGACCCAGCTCTGTGCCCCCACCTGCCCGGGCAGACAGCTCTTTCTTATTCTGGTCTCCCGTAGCACTGTCCGCTGCCTCTACTGTAGAGCAAGCCACCTGGATGTAGTTGTCCCTGCCCATGTCTTGTCAGCCCTGCCAGACAAGATACAAATACCCTTTGGTAGACTCCTTCCTGTGTGCTAGGAACCATGCAGGAGCTTCCCAGCAGCTCAAGTCACTTTGCAGAGCAGCTCTAGGAATCATGGCTCAGAAAGGGCACGTGCCTTACTTGCCAGTGGTCACCCACAGAGACTGGTAGTAGGGCCAAGCCCAAGATCCAAACTAAAGACTCGGGGGGAAGCCGGGAGGGCTCAGTGGGTTAAGCGCTCGCTTTGCAGCGCTGGGGACCGAGTATCGAATCCCAGCCCCGGCTCGTGCAGGCCCATGTGCTGAATTGGGAGCTCCCCCAGTTCAGTTTTCTCTCTGTCTCTGTATCTCTCTCTCTGTGTCAAAAAAACAAAACAAAAAACCTCCCCCAAAAAACCAAACTAAAGACTCGGGTTTCATTCCTACTTGAAATGTGTCTGTGCATGTGTTGGTGGGGGCCTGGAGGGAATATATCAGACAGCCACAGGTTCCCCCCTGGTGATGGGGTGCAAGGTGGAAGGCCATCACTTTATTGTCAATACTTTTTCAGTATTTGAATTTTTATTTTAAACACCTATTCACTGGGAACGTTTTAAAATTAAGAAAGATGACATCACTAAAAGTGGGGCAATCGGGGACAGGAACCTCAGAACAAAACAGACAATTGTTATTGGATGGGTGTTAAGTTGGAGGATGGATTTGTGACAGTCTGTTTGTTGCTTGTATGTCTACTTGGGTGTGTATTTGAAAGTTTCCATAATAAAAATATTGTGAATGAACACTAAAAAAGCAAAAGCCAGAAATAAATGGATTTTAGGATCAGGCAGACCTGGGTTGAAGTCCTGCTGGTATGACCTTGAGGAGATATCCTATCCCCTCTCCAAGACTCTACCCTTGTCTACAAAATATGGGACCGCCTAGTCTCTTTGATCTGAAGGTTCTCATGAGAAAATTTTTGCCTAAGGCTTGGTATTTTAAAGGAGCGGGGCACACTGAGTGAGCCATTGTTCCCCTCCCTAACTCCTGCCCCAGAATCACTGACAGTTTGTTGTGTTTCAGCAATTTGTGACCCTCAAGGACGTGGCCATGGACTTCACTTTGGAGGACTGGGAGCAGCTGAGGCTGGACCAAGGGAATATGTTCTGGGACATGGCACTGGACAACTACCAGGACCTCTTCTTGTTGAGTGAGTATGCACCCTGGCCCTGCTCAGTGATCATCTGTCGCCTATGGGATGAACTCCCAGCTCCTGAACACCTCAGAACCAGCATGATCTAGAGTCCAATAGTCCCCAGCTGGCTGATTTTGCCCCTCCAGGGTTGGGGGTGCTTCTTGCATCTAGTGAGTAGAGATGCTACATATTTTAGAATACAAGGACAGCCCCCAAACCAAGGATTAGCTGACCCCAAATGTCAGTAGTGCTGAGGTTGAGAAACCCTGATCTGACCTGTGCCTGCTACTCCAGTCTCAGCAGCATTTTCCCCTTTGTCATTATAGAGTTAGTTCTCATGCTGACATTTTGGGGTCTTCACATTTGTTCTCCCTTCTGCCTAGAAGACTCTTGTCCCTTATTTGCCTCAGGGCTTCCCTAAGTCTCAAATTGTGAACCTATTAGCACTCCCCCCTCTTTCTCCATCTTAGTTTATCACTGTTCATTCACTTTCTAACTACTGCTTTTATGATCTGTCTCCTGCCAAATGGGAGCTTCCTGAGGGCACCTGTGCTGTTCACTGGTGTACCCCAGCATTTGCAACAAACAGTATCTGTGATGGGGACTCAATAAACAGTTCCTAAATTAGTAAATGAATAAGTAACAGGAAATACTGTGTCAGGAGCCAGGTCCTGTGCTGGGTGAGCTAGAATTTTCCTCTTCAATCTTCTAGTCACCTCGTGAAGAAATTTGACCATCCCTATATTTCTGAGCATTCTTTTTTTAAAAGATTTATTTTTGACAGAGAGACAAAGAGAAGGGGCAGGGCCCAGAGCAGTCTCCATAGTTGTATGTCATCAGTTCTTGACATGAGCTGGGGGATGAACCAGGGGCTTCCCACATAGGAAACACACCCCAGTTTAGCATATAGGCCCACATGGGCTGGGGCCGGGATTCGATCCTTGAATCCCAGGGCTGCAAAGCGAGCACTTAACCCTCAGACCCATCCTGGCTTCCCCTACTGAGCATTCTTAAACAGGTTTAAAGAGGGAAAGTCATCTTTGCAGCTATGTTGGGGTCCCCCAGGACCACCCCCAGGTTTAGTGATTTACTAGGAGGCCTTAGTTGCAGGGCTTAGCATATAGTTGTGTTCATGCCATGAGCCATCACAGTGAAAGGACACAGCACAGTCAGCAAAGGGAAGGCACATGGGGTGAAGTCCAGGGGAGTCTAGTACAGTTTTCAGAGTTCTCTTCCCATGGAGTCACACAGGACACACTTAATTCCCCCAGTACTGATGTATGACAACACATGAAATATGTCTACCTGGAAGCTAGCTCATTAGAGACTTAGCACCCAGGGTTTTTATTGGGGGCTGGTCACATAGGCACCCTGTGTCTGGAACATACCAACATTCTAGAGTCCCAGAAGGAAAGCAGGTAACCAGCAGAATGGTTTAGGCCAGGTAGGAGCTTAGGCATAGAGAGCTCCTCTTATTGGTTAGGGAATGTTGGGTACCCTCCTGAAGTTCAGATCCCAAGCAGGCCTTTCCAAGGAGAGCAGTCAGCCTGCTGTGTTAACCTTTCTCACCAGGCTGTGTCCTCCAGCATCGAACAGTAAGCACATGGCATGGCCAAGACACTAGCTGGGACCTGTGCATTTCCAGGGCTATGGCACCCCAGTTCCACCTCATTGTCACCCCAGCTCTACCTCAGTGTCACCCCATCCTAATTGAATTATTTCCCTTTCTCTAGTCCTCAATTCTTTCTTTTCCAAAAACAGAATAACTTATTCCAAAGATGAAAAAAACCCAAAATAAAAACAAGATTATACACTGGAAACTTATCAGGTGATGTAACATTGGGGCTGATTTTCTCCAAACTACTCAGTGTGTGCTACAGAAGCAGCTTAGGGGTGGTCTGATCTCAGTGTCTTTTCCATTTTCCAACTCCAGCACACAATATAGAAATGTGTTTCCCGTGACTCCCATGTGCACGTCTGTGTGTATAAATGAGGAGTGTATTTGTTTCCTGTGGCTGCTTCTACAAATAGCACAGATAAAGTGGCTTAAAACAACACACATTTATTTTCTTACAGCTCTGGAAGTCAGAAGTTTGAAATGGGTCTAACTGGGCTAAAATGAAGGTGTTGGCAGGGCTATTTCCTTTTGGAGGCTCCAAGGACAATCTGTTTCCTTGCTCCTTTTTAGCTTCTAGAAGCCACCTGCATTGCTTAGTTCATGGCCCTTCATCTTCAAAGCCAACAACAGCCTTTCCTCCACCATAACACATATCCCTAGATTATGACTCTGCTCCCTTCCTTGAGAAAGTTTGCAGAAGGCAGGATGCAGGACTGCTTGGGTTATGGGATCCTGGCATCTTCTATCACAGGGCCTGGCCCACAGAGGCCTTAAGCAATGTGTGCTCCATGGTGAATGAATGGTGAATGGCTAAGTAGGGAGTGGCCTCTTTACCTGGCAAATTCTGTTCATCCTTTGAGCCACTGCAAGTCCTTTGTGTCCCCAGCCATCACAGCTCTCTCTGATCACCCTGGATTGCGACCATTTGCGTGCCTCTTCCATTGGACTGGGTACTCCGCAGAGCAAGTGTCCTGGAGTTGCCCAGTGCAGCATCTGGCCCCAATAGTGTGTGTTGGATAGAGCACTGAATAGTCAGGAGAGCCAAAGAGTTCCTGCTGAGTGGCTGGATGACCCTCCCTGTCCTGGTTGATGACAATGCTGTTCTCTCATTGCAGATCCTCCCAGATCCAATCTGACGTCCCATTCAGATGGTGGGGAAGAGCTGGAGGCCCTGTTGAGAGGAAGTCCAGAAGTGATAGGCCCTGGTGAGTAGGCAGGGAGGGACCATCAGCATCTGGGGTGTGGGGTCCTGGGGCATGATCCTGTGTGTGCCCTCCATCCTCAGAACCTCTATCCATACCCAGTATGTCTACCTAGTCACCAGGACCACAGGTTTCTGGGCTTCACTCTGCCACATGCTGGCTTCTATCCCTTGTCCCAGCAGGATCAGGATACTCACTCTGAATGCCCTCCTTGTCTGTCTACCATGATCGTCATGTGATTGTCCTGGTGCCTTTCCTCTGTCCCCTCTGGGTCCTTCCAGACAGCAGGGGGTGGCCTCCTATTTCTCAAGTCATTCTCTCCATCTGCCTGCCTTGTGCCCCTATAGCACCCAAGTGGATACCCTGCTCTACCTGTTTTGCTTCCCCTTTGTATAGGCCTAGCCTTCCTTTCTGGCCCATGGAGCACAGCAGATGGTCATATCTATTAGTAACTCAAGCCTGGGCCTAGATGCTCTCAAGGGCATTTGCTCTGGCCTCTCCCAGGGCATGGTTCCCCAGAGGGATCAGGTTAAGCAGTGCGGATTTCCCATTGTGACAGTAGTTGAGAGGTCCCTACTGGGAAAGCAGAGGCAGGGGCCTTACCTGGGGCACCGGAGGCTTTACTCATGTTTCAATTATTAACATGAGGGGAAGGGCCCCTAAACCAGAGACCATGGAGTGGTGGTTGCACAGCTCGGTCAGCCTCCACCATACCTGGTCAGCATGTAGCTCCATTCATCTCTCAGAAATTTGGGAACACGAGTCCTCTATTGCCTCCTGTTTAGCATACCTGTATTTTCATGTAGGTGACTAACCCAGGCATATACTCCAGCAGTCTTGGATTTGTTTCTGCCACTTCAACATATAGGCTGTTCTTAAGCATGTAGAGCCAGGGCTTTACTAACAAGCAAATATATCCTCCATGGTGACAATAATATGGCAGTTATCATTTATATCTCTTTCCCCCTTGAACAGTGCACTTATAGAAAGTAGGCCTGAGCCTACTTCCCTAGAGAGGCCCTGTGTGGCCCACTCTCATCGTAACCCTCCTTGACGTGGGCTCAGTTGTTTCCTGTGATGCTGGTTCTACCTGTATCACCACTTTGGCCTCTTCTCCTCTGTCCCTGTGATGGACAGGCTTGACTTAGAACCCATATCCTGTTCTCTCTCTTATCTGTGCCCTCACCCTAAAGCTCCTGTCTTTTTCACCCTGGGGAACAGGACACATTTGCACTTTCCCTCTCTTGCAGACATGCCTGAGGCCAAGAACTCTCCTTTGCTGCAAGACTTCTTAGGAGAAGAACTCACATTTTCTAAGGATGGCCTCTGGAACTCCAACTTGGGAGAAGACTGTCTGGATGAGAGCTGGTTAGATAGTTTGCTAGGTGATCCAGAAAGTCTTTTGAGGTCTGACATTGTCACCAACATGGAAAGTCGCACAGAGTGCAAGAGTCATGAACTTGAGAGTGGCCTCAATCCTGAGTCCCTCCTTTTCACAGGAGAGGATTCTGTGATCCAAGATCTTCCTGAAGAAAGCCTGATTTCAGCTAAGTCTCAGGAATGCAGGAATGACCAGAGTCAGCAGAATACTATCCAGGAAGGGGAGGAACCATATAAGTGTAGTGAATGTGAGAAGAGCTTCAGCCGTAGTTGCCATCTTATCCAGCATTGGATTACTCATATGCAGGAGGAACCCACTGTGAATCAAAAGTATCAGGACAATTTTGAACAGAGTTTGTGCCTTTTTGTGCATCCCACGACTCACACAAGCTACAAATCCTATGTGTGTAACAAGTGTGGGAAAACTTTTAGTCAAAATACACACCTACTAGGGCATCAGAAAATTCACACTGGAGAAAGACCAAAGAATCAAGACAATGACTTCCCCTCAGGTCATAGCTCACAGCCCGTGGAACAGCAAAAAACCCACACAGGTGGTAAACCCTACAAATGTAATGAGTGTGGTGAGAGTTTCAGCCGAATCTTTCGTCTTACTCAGCATCAGAAGACCCACACTCGGAAATGCTACGAATGTGCCAAATGCAAGGCCATCTTTAGCTTTCGCAAATACCTCCTCCAACATCAGAAAATTCATTCTGCGAAAGCTACCTTTGAGTGTCAGGAATGTGGGAAGGCCTTTTGGCAGAGCTCAGCGCTCATCAAACACCAGTTAGTTCACACTGGAGAAACATCTTACAAGTGTGATAAGTGTGGGAAATCCTTCAGCCGTATTTTGACCCTAAAGACTCACCAGAGGATTCACAGCAGAGAGAAACCTTACAAATGTAGTAAATGTGAGAAAGCTTTCTACCGGAAAACTCACCTTAATGAACATCAGAGGATTCACACAGGTTACAGACCCCATAAATGTGACAAGTGCGTCAAGAGTTTCAGCCGGCCCTCCCATCTGATTCGACACCAGTCTGTTCATGCCACAGAAAAGGCCTATAGTTGTACTGAATGCAAGGAGACCTTCAGCCACAATAAACACCTTCTTCAACACCAGAAAATCCATGCTGTGGAAACCTGCTACGAATGTCAGGAGTGTGGTGAGCGCTTCATTTGCAATGTGACCTTAACTTGCCACCAAAGTGTTCACATCCAAGAAAAACAAGGACTTGATGAAAGTGGGAGGATCTTGAATCAAAATCTAGACCAGAAAGAGCATCTAAGGATCAGTGAGAAGCACTTTAAATGTAACAAATGTGAGAAAACCTTCAGCTGCAGCAAATACCTGAGTCAGCATGAGAGGATTCACACCAGGGAGAAGCCCTTTGAGTGTAATCAGTGTGGGAAAGCCTTTGGTCAAAGTAGACAGCTTATTCACCACCAGATGATCCACTCTGGAGTGAGGCTATATAAATGTGGGGACTGTGGTAAGGCCTTCATCCACAGTACCTCCCTTACCAAACATCAGTCCATCCATAAGAGTGAGCACCCCTTTAAGTGTAATGAATGTGGAAAGACCTTCAGCCAAAGTGCATGTCTCTCAGAACATCAGTTAATTCACACTGCAGAGAAACCCTTTAAATGTAACCAGTGTGACAGAGTCTTTGCGCACAGTAACTACCTTACCCAGCATCAGAGAACTCATGTCGAAAAGAAGTCCTATGAGTGTAAGGAATGTGGAAAAACCTTCCAGCACAGCTGGCACCTTTCTAAGCATCAGAGAGTTCACACTGGTGAGCAACCCTATAAATGTGGTGACTGTGGGAAGACATTTAGCCTGAATGCTCCACTCATTCGACACCGGAGAATTCATACTGGAGAAAAGCCATACATTTGTCAGGAATGTGGAAAAGCCTTCAACCAGAGCTCGTGCCTTTCTATTCACCAGAGAGTTCACACTGGGGAGAAGCCTTATGTGTGTACT
This sequence comes from Craseonycteris thonglongyai, assembly GCA_004027555.1. Lineage (NCBI taxonomy): Eukaryota > Metazoa > Chordata > Mammalia > Chiroptera > Craseonycteridae > Craseonycteris > Craseonycteris thonglongyai. The sequence goes on from PVKE010012612.1 coordinate 19,735, forward strand.
GAATGTGGGAAAGCCTTTTCCCAGAAAGCAAATCTGAGGCAGCATGAAAAAACTCACACTGGGGAGAAGCCTTACATATGCGACGTGTGTGGGAAAGCCTTTGGCCTCAGCACCCATCTCAGTCAGCACCAGAGAATTCACACGCAAGAGAGACCATATTAGTGTCAATTTGTCAAAGCCTTTCCCTGCTACTTGGGTCTCCTAACACTAGCAAGTTCACACTAAAAAGTAGCAATACTACCTGTGACCACTGGGTGGTAGCAGGTTCCTCGACATGAGAACATGCTCATCTGAGGCCAAAAAGTTGAAACTCACATTGTATTGCCCTCTAGCAAAATAGATAAATATCTTCATTAATAAAGACTAGAAAATTTGCACACCAACGTCATTAGAACAATGAAAACATGAAGTTATGTAGCATTCAAATTCAGAGGTGAACTCTGGAGCCAGTCTACTGAGTTAAATAAATTACAAGCTCTGCCATCTGTTACCTAAGTGATCTAGGGAGAGTCATGGTACCTCTGAGGGCCTCAATGTCCTCATGTATAAAGCAGGCACAATAATAGTATCTACCTCAGGGCTGTTGTGAGGATAAATAAATAGACGTAAAGCACTTAGAACTGAGTGCCCAGCACAGAAAGTACTCGCCAAGTGTGAGCTACACATATGTATCAGATTCAACATAAATATATTCAAGTTGAAGAGAATTAGCAGACCTCTCTATTTAGTGCACTTAATGTTTTTATTAATATTATACATGGCTCTAATTTTTAAGTTTTTCTCCCAAATAGCCTTGGCTAAATTCAGTTCCCCGTCTTAATATATATACTATATTTTTTTTAACAAAAAGTCTAGCCTTTCCCTTCCTCTCTGCTCTATCCTAGTATTTTAATCCACAGAAAGTCAAGAAAACCATGTAAATTAATACCAAATGTCTAAAAGTTGCCACTCCAACCTTTCAAACTTCTAACTTCAAAAAGGACCCCCTCCCACATATAATGCCATGTTTTCCCATAATCTTTCCCCCATTTAAAGTTGGTTATACACTGAAGGACCCAGTTTGTCACGGGAGTTGATACTGGAAATAGCTGGATTCAGTTAGAGAAGGTGCACTAGATGTTGCCACACAGCTAACATGATCTACACAGATGTGCTTGGTGGTGAAAATTGTGATGTAACAACTGTTGGAATGTTCCTCATTCACTATTTGTCCATGCTGGCCACTCACCAGGAGCTTTGCTAAGGTGCCAAGACAAGGAAGCTCGAATCCAAGGGAATCTCATAGTGGAGCACAAATGACATCTTAAAATGCTACATTCCCTCATGTCACAGCAAGTTCTGGGGCCACCGAGGATTGTTGGAAACCCAGGGAAGAAATGATGCTTTCTGTTGGAGCCCTTGAGTCAACTGCTCACCTTGGCCAGGCCCCAGTCTACAGCTGAGATTCACCTCATGGAACCACACAACCTCCTCTTGATGGCATGTCTTCAACTCTGGACTTTTGTGTCCCACTCACTAAGCAACTCAGTCACCTGTTTGCTGAAGCACAAACAGAATCTTAAGACACTGGACACTAAATGTGTTTCATATTTTTGGTGCTAGAAGAGTTTAGAAATCTGTGTTCTGTATTCTTGGGCTTTTTAAACCTTGCATCTTGAGTTCTGCTGGTTGGTTTCGTTGTTGAAACTGGAAACTTAATGGCTGACCATTGGGCCCATAGCACAGTAGGGAGCATACTGGTTTTCTAATGGTGGAAAGGTGTGACTCCCTGCATTTGGTCTCTGCCCTTGAATATTGGTCTAGGCATCAGCTGTTATATACCAAAGGAGCGTACAAAGTATGGTGTGGTGGGGCAGAGGTGGGAACTCAACTGTTCAATGAGAATTTTTTGACACTAAACACACAGGTCGGGGGCCCTGTGGAAATTCAGCAGCCACTAGGGTGCAAGGGGCAGTCTCTGTTTATAACTAATGACCTGTGGTGCTGCGGGCCAGTGCAGAAACACCCTTCATGTATGCATGTTCTGATTAAAGTTTTGAGTCTAAAGGTGTTAGTTCCTTTTTTCAACCTCATGCCACACACCTACCTGGCTGGCTGATGGGCATACAGAGTCCCAGCTTGCCAAGTGCTCACGTTCTAGTGAGGGAGGGCCTGTAATGGTGAAAACTGTTCTTTAAGAGGGCAGTTAAGTCTGTTTTCCCAAAGTGGATGGGATATGAACCACGGAGGAACCACATAATTTCAGCCAGTCCTCAGATACATCATCAAACCACTATTCCATTATAGTGCAATCCTAGTTAATCAAGGAGAAAGCATGGACAGCACTGTGTTCACTCTAATTACAAAGATACATAAGGGCTCAGGCAATAAAATTATCTAGAATTTAATAGTATTTGGCTCCCTTAGTATTTATTTTCATTCCTCTCCCCACCTTTTTTTTCTTTATTGATAAAAAAGCTAGTTTCCCACTCATGGTAGTGGTATAAAGTCCTCTTTAAAAATAAATTGGGAAGCTGGGATGGCTCAGTGAATTAAGTGCTCGCTTTGCAACCCCAGGGACCGAGGATTGAATCTCGGCCCCAGCCCTGGCCCATGTGGACCCATACACTGAACTAGGGAGTGCCCCCAGTTCAGTTCTCACTGGGGTGAGACCCTGGCCCAGTTCCTGCCCTGTGCAGCCCTGCGCCCACCTGTGGAATGAAACTATGTGGAAAAACCGATGATGTGCAACTATGGAGACTGTTCTGGGCCCTCCCCCTTTTCTCTGTCTCTGTATCTCTGTCAAAAACAATAAAAATAAATTGGTTTAAGTAAAAAAAAATGCTTAAAAGAAAACGCATGATAAACATCTGCAGCAAAATGTTGACAGTAGTTTATAACTGAATGAGGATTTGGGAACACTGAGTTAACTAAAGCCTAGCACCCTGCCAATGTACTACTATATCAGAATTATACTTTGGCAACACAGTTAAATGTTGAATTTCAATGGCTGAACAGGTTTATTTTGCTCACACTATGTGTCCATTGTGGGTTGTTGGGGACTGGGTCTGTAGTATTCACCCAAGACATCAGGGTGCAGCCCTACCAGTTGGAAGGTGTGGCCTTAGTTGCCATGGTAGAAAAAGGAGAGAGCTGGAAATTACTACAGTTTATCACTGCCTCATCCTGGAAGTGCTGTAGATTACTTCCATTCATGTCTGCATGGTCACGACTAGTCACGTTGGCCCAGTTGCAAAAGGACTGGGAAGTGCCATCTCTATATCCAAGAGAGGAGAACTGGATGCTGGTGGTCTCAGTAATGTCTAGCACTGTAAGTACTTTCTTGACTTTCTGATGATACTTGGAAAGGGCTCATGGTATAATAAGTGATAAAAGCAGGAGATCAGCCTTTAGAAGATTTCCAAATAAAAATGATTACATGGGATGCCAAGATAGTTCAGGTTGAGCACTTGCCTTGCAACTGTGAGGTCTGGGGATCAAATCCTGGCTCTAAGAAAACCCATATGCTGAACTGCAGTGCAAATTGTAAACACCAAGATGGCGGCAAAGATTCTCGCCCCCCATGTGGGAGGTCTCTGGTTCAGTTCCTGCCCCACATGGCCCCACATCCACCTGTGTGGAATGAAACTATATCATAACTAATGATGTACAGCTATGAAGACTGCTCTGGACCCTGCCCCCTTCTCTCACTTCTCAAAAAAAAAAAAAAAATTTAAAAATACGATTACAGAAAAAAAAAAAAAACCATGAAGGAAATTCACCAAAATCTTAAAATGAGTGTTTCTGAGTTAAACAAGTTTCTTCCTCCTATGATTCTTCCTCATACTTTGTGGTATTTCCCAGACTTCCACAATGAACAGGTACCATTTTATATTACAGAAGTAATACGTAATTACAGTACATTCTTCAGAAACATTCCAGCAATATAAAAATGTTCAGGACAAAACAAAGTCCATCTTCCCCATCAACTGCTTGCATCTAGTACAAATTAGCTTCCTGTACACTTACATGTGCAGATTCTGGTATTTGAAGTATTGGGGTGCTACAGAAAAGGTATTTTTTTTTTTTAAGATTTTATTGTTTTTGGCAGAGATACAGAGAGACAGAGAGAAGGGGGAGGGCCCAGGGCTGTCTTCATAGTTGTACGCCATCAGTTTTTGACATGGTTTTGTTCCACTCAGGTGGGCAGGGGTTGCACAGCGCGGAAGTCAGGCTGGGGGCCTCCCGCATGGGAGGCATGGCCCTTCGGTGCCTTGAGCCAGGGGCCAAGCCGGGGGGTCAAGAGCCAATCTGGGGCCTCCTGCATGGGAAGAACACCCCAGTTCAACATATAGGTCCGCATGGGCTGGGGCTGGGATTCGATCCTCCATCCCCAGGGCTGAAAGCGAGCACTTAACCCGCTGAGCCAATCTGGGGGCCTTGGGCATGGAAAGCACACCCCAGTTCAGCATATGGGTGCACACGGGCTGGGGCTGGGATGCGATCCTCCATTCCCAGGGCTGAAAGCGAGTGCTTAACCCGCTGAGCCATCCCAGCTTTCCCAAGAAGAGGTACCTTGAAATCCTCTAAATGCCTTTCTAAAGTCTTTGGAAAATGCCAGTACCACCCTATTTTTTATTTTTCCCTCAACAGCTTGGGATTATTTTGCCCTAGAGCAAGCTTGTCTAACCTGTGGCCCGTGGACCATATGTGGCCCAGGGCAGCTTTGAATGTAGCCCAAATTCGGAAACTTAAAACATGAGATTTTTTTTGCATTTTTTTTCCTTTAGCTCATCAGCTATCATTAGTGTTAGTGTATTTTATGTGTGACCCAAGACAATTATTCTTCCACTGTGGCCCAGGGAAGCCAAAAGTTTGGACAGCCCTGCCTTAGAGTAATGGTTTTCAAGTTTTCTGCTCACAGAATTTTTACTAGTGGTATCTAGAATGCTGGAGACACCAATATTTTGGAAGCCGATACTATATTAAATATCAACTCACACACTGAGATAGTTACTTCCTTTTCAAGTCTGTTGATGCTTCTTGTCATCTCAATGAGAATATGGCTTTAATACTTTACATCTCCTTATGTCTCCAATGGGCATGCTGGGTGGACAGTGCTACCCATCAAAAATGTGCAAGCAAATAGTTTTCATCGCATTACTCTTAACAGCAAAATTCCATTGATAGCAAGTGATACTGGTTGTCTGTTCACAGTTGTGGCTCAAGTTTTAAAGGGCATTGATTGAAATAAATAGTAATATCTTGGTGCAGACACTTGGCCTCTCAGGAGGATGCAAAAACCAAGGAAGTGGCATGTGGATGGCTAACATGGAGAAGATACCGTGTAAAACAAAAAGGTGGACATTCTCTGGTCAAAGGGTTAAGGAAACCTGCCCCTGTTGACCTGCTGCTCAGTGTGAAAGTGCTAGAGCCAGGACTTGAACCTGAGTAGTCAGGTTCCAGACCCAGACTCTTAACCACTGTGATAAAGGCAAAGGACTCCATTCTGTTCTTTCTTTACCAGCTGATGACCCTGGGCAGGCGCCATCACTTCTATGAGCCTGTTTCCTCATATATAACACAGCAGTGACAGCAGTAGGGACTCATCTGGGAAGTTGCAAAGATTAAATACGTGTGAAATGTTTAGAGCTGTGCCTGGTACCCAGATGCATAAATAGTATCTGTTCAGTATATTAATACATTTTTGTAATTATTAGCATTAAAAGTAACACTAAGGGGAAGCTGGGATGACTCAGTGGGTCAAGCACTTGCTTTGAAGCCCTGGGGATGGAGGATCGAATCCTGGCCCTGGCCTATGTGGACCCACATGCTGAACTGAGGTGTGCTTCCCATGCGGGAGGCCCCAGTTCAGTTCTTGGACCCCGGTTCAGACCCTGGCTCGAGGGGTCATGCCTCCCATGTGGGAGGCCCCCAGCCCAGTTCCTGCCCTGCAAGGTTCTTGCCCACTTGTGTGGAACTAAACCATGTAGAAAACTGATGATATACAACTATGGAGATTGCTCTGGGCCTTCCCCCTTCTCTCTGTCTCTGTCTGTCTCTCTGATTCTGTCAAAAAAAAAAAAAAAGTAACACTAGCCTTGGCTCATAATTAGCACTCAACACATTTTATTATTATAAATCTTACTTACGGGATGCCAGGATAGCTCAGCAGGCTGAGTGGTTTCCTTGCAACCATGAGGTCCAAAAACTGAATCCCCCATGTGCTGAACTGCAGCACATCTGGTAACCACCGGAATGGCGAAGATTTTCACCTCCCATGTACGAGGCACCCAGTTCAGTGTCCGCCCTCCGGGGCCTCACAAACTATGTCACAATCAATGATGTACAACTATGGAGACTGCTCTGGGTCCTCCCCCTTTTCGTTCTTCCTTTCTTTTTCTCTCTTCCCCCCACCCTCTTCTCTCAAACAATAAAACAAATCTTTTAAAAAATATTGTTAGGGGAAGCCGGGATGGCTCAGTGGGTTAAGCTCTCACTTTGCAGCCCTGGGGACCGGGGATCAAATCCCGGCCCTGGCCCGTGTGGACCCATGTGCTGAACTGGGGAGTGCCCCCAGTTCAGTTCTCACCGGGGCGAAGACCCTGGCCCAGTTCCTGCCCTGTGCAGCCCCACTCCCACCTGTGGAAAGAAACTATGTGGAAAAACAAATGATGTGCAACTATGGAGACTGTTCTGGGCCCTCCCCCTTCTGTCTGTCTCTGACTGTATCTCTCTCTCTGTCAAAAACAATAAATAAATATTTAAAAAATATATATTGTTAGATTAGCATTTATAAACTTTGAGCCCTAACGCTCAACTTTGACCTTTGCATAGCACCTGGCAATTAATAAGTGATGGAAAATGTATTACTAATAAAGCAATAATAATAATAGATTTTTATTGTTTTTGACAAAGAGAGATACAGAGACAGAGAGAAGGGGGAGGGCCCAGAACAGTCTCCATAGTTGCACATCATTGGTTTTTCCACATAATTTCATTCCACAGGTGGGCGCGGGGCTGCACAGGGCAGGAAGTGGGCTGGGGTCTTACCCCGGTGAGAACTGAACTGGGGGCACTCCCCAGTTCAGCATATGGGTCCACACGGGCCGGGATTCGATCCTTTGTCCCCGGGGCTGCAAAGTGAGCGCTTAACCCACTGAGCCATCCCGGCTTCCCAATAACAGCTTTCTTATACATAACATTTACTTCCTTAGAAACAGAAACTGAGGAACTAAGCTGGTTCCACACCATTCAACTCAGGCACTGAGTACCCAAAATAAAGAGCAAGAGACCAGGAAGCAATCCTGGACGAATACCCGTTGCTCTCCGAGCCTCAGTTTCCCCACTGGACTCAAGGATACTGAGTATGAGGATTCTCGGAGCAAACGTAAGCACGTCCCGCCCGCTCCAGCGGCACTGGCTCAACCCCGCAGGCCCACCTCACCCAGCCCTGCGCTAGCCCCGCTCATAGCCACGCCTGCCCTCACCGCCACCATCAAGATCCTCTCAGCCGGGCCTCTGCTGGCGCGCCAGCCGTGTCCCTTCCTGCCGCAGCATTGGCTGGCCACAGCTTTTCGCACCTCTATCCCTTATGTGGCCTAAGCCCCCGAGACTGCTCCAAGCCGCATTCGTGCCAAAGAAGGAGAGGATACGAACCCTCGGTCCTCAGGTACCTGGCAATGGGGCGGCCTCCCGTGAAGACGGCTCCCGGTGTGCAGTCCCCGCGGCCCTGCCACACATGCCTCTGCGCCTGCGCGGCCTCCCCGCTAACCGCCATTTCCCACAGCCGGGTGGGATTCGGGCTCCTCCGGGCGGGTGTCCTCGGATGGTGGCAAAGGCGGAGAAACCCTGGGCGCCCGGATTCTTTCTCCTGGGGCATACCAATGTCAAAAGCTCTGGCTTCCGCAGGCGAAGTGGAGAAGCGGGCCCACAGTTCGTTTCCACTGCACAGGCCGCACCCTGGAAGCTACCCATCGCCAGCGTGCATCTCCCGGACCATCGTTAACTCTGGGACCGAGTCTGTCTCCATGGCAACTAAACACTGGCGCAAGACGGATTTCCCCTCCCCCAGTACAGGCACTTTTAAGTAGAGATGCTCAACAAAACAGCGTGCTCCGCTCAAAAAACTTAATGGACAACGTGTTGGACCACAAGGAATGTGGGAAAATGGTAGAGCAGAATTGAGAGAGTTAGTGTGAGGAAGGTTTCTCAGAGGAGGGGTAGGGTCTTTGAATAAGGTCTTGAGGAATGAGTAGGAGGTTGCCTGGAAGAGGACAAAATACTGTCTTTACCTATCTGTATGACATGAAGGCTTAATGAGGATGTGGCAAAACTACCATTTTCCTACACGCTGGCAGGTATGGGAATGGGGATGGGACGTAAAGCAATTGATGAGTATTTTCTGAGAACGTCCTATGTTCCAGGCAGTGCTCTAGGCTGAGAATATAGTGGTGAAAGACACACATGGACCTTGCCTTCCAAGAGGCAGGGAGCAGGCAGTACATAGGAGACATAGCCGTATAAACAGGAAATTTTGTAAAAATGCTATGATGTAAACAGGCAAGGAACTGAGAGAGGAATGAAAGCATGTTACCAGAAAATGTAATTATTTGAGAACATAAATATGAAATAACCATATAAATCTCAAGCAAATTGTAGAGAAATATTAATGTATAGCACCTGTAGATTTCTTCTCTCTAGTGTTTGCAACAATTTGAGTTCGGCTTTTCTTTTACTTGCCACTGAAGGCATCCTGAGGTACTAGGATGAACAGGATGAATGGCTTGCTTTTGGTGTTTTGGCTACTAAAGTTACTAATTTATCTTATGTGAGCTATTTTGAGTTGGTTTTTTTTTATTACTTCAAACCCAAAGCATCCTTTGTAATATAGTCTATTTTAATTTAAAAGAAACTGGATGAGATGGCAAGACATGGCAATGACAAGACTAAAAAAATTAGGTTATTTTCTACCAAAAATTCAATTATTCTACATTAGCATGTTAGTAAAAGTGTGTGTGTGGGGGGAGGTCTGCGAAGAGAGTGGACCAGATGTTCCAAGAAACATACACACATGGTGGAATAGATTAGGATGAGGTATTTAAAGATGTTACAGTTGTTGCTTTGAAGAAGGAGGAAGGGGACACAAACCAAGGAATACAGGTGACATCTAAAAACTGAAAATTCATACCATAATCTATAAAAATGCAGACAAAAATTTAATTCTTAAAAAATTATAAAAGTATTAGAATAAAATATAGGAAAAATTTCCCACAATTCTGAAGGTAAGCATGATAGTAGGTCCAAGAACTATAAAAGAAAATACAAATACATTTGAATACATAAACATTTAAAAATTCTGTGTAGTAAAACACACCATAAACAAAATCGGAAGAGAAATAATAAACTGGGAGAAAATATTAGTAACATATATACCAAAAGGTTAATAAATGTAATATATAGACTTGCTCCTGTAATTCAATACAAAAAGCAGACCAATTAGAAATGGACAAAATAGAAAAGTAAGCAATTCAATGGAGACAAAATATCAATAACACATAAAAAAATAATCTTGCTATCAATAGGACATTTTTACTTAACTACATTAGGATTGTTTAAAAAACAAGACTACTATAGAGTATTTGTAAAGGAAGTGGAGAAACAGAACTAGGCATTCATACACACTTTCAGGAGTCATGTAAATTGGTTCATCTTATTTTTAAGTATTTAGCATTAACTATCAAAGTTTTAAATTGTTCTTTTTTTTAATTTTTTTTTAAAAATATTTATTTATTTATTTTTTAATTGTTTTTTTACAGAGACAGAGAGAGAACTGAACTGGGGGAGCTCCCAGTTCAGCATATGGTTCCGCACGGGCCGGGGCCGGGATTCTATCCTCAGTCCCCGGCGCTGCAAAGTGAGCGCTTAACCCACTGAGCCATCCCAGCTTCCCCTTTAATTGTTTTTTGACAGAGACAGAGAGATACAGAGACGTAGAGAGAACTGAACTGGGGGAACTTCCCAGTTCAGCATATGGGTCCACATAGGCCGGGGCCGGGATTCGATCCTCGGTCCCCGGGGCTGCAAAGTGAGCGCTTAACCCACCGAGCCATCCGGGCTTCCCCTATCAAAATTTTAAACATGCTGACTGTGGGTGGTGAGCACACAGTGCAACACATGGACAATGTGTTGTAGAATTGTACACCTGGAAATTATGTAATGTTTACCAACCAATGTCACCCCAATAAATTTAACAATTAAAAATATTTTAGGGGAAGCCAGGATGGCTTAATGGGTTGAGCACTCACTTTGTAGCCCCGAGGACCAAGGATTGAATCCCAGCCCTGGCCCGTGCAGACCCATGTGCTGAACTGGAGTGTGCTTTCTGTATAGGAGGCCCCCAGTTTGGTTCTTGCTCCCCTCCCCCTAGTTCAGCCCCTGGTTCGAGGTGGTGCGCCTCCCATGCAGGAGGCCCCCAGCCCAGTTCCTGCCCTGCACGGCCCCTGTCTGTCTACCTGTGTGTGGAAAAAAACCATGTCGAAAACTGATAACCTACAACTGTAGGGACTGCTCTGGGCCTTCCCCCTTCTCTCTGTCTCTCTCTGTCTCTGTCTTTGTCTGTCTCTGTCAAAAACAATAAAATAAATCTTAAAAAAAATTTTAAACATGGACATTCTATGAATCTGCAAGTTTACTTGTAGGTATTCATCTTATGGAGATATTTTGCACATAGGTCAAATAATAAGTGTCCAATGATGGAAAAGAAAATAAGAACAACCTAAATGTTCATTAATAGAGATCAGATAAATTTAAGAAACTATAGCATAAAATATTATGCAGCTGTTAAAAATAAGGATACATATATATTGCATTGTCATGAAAAAATATTCATATTATACCAAGTGAAAACATCAATTCTAAATTCACATGCGTGTGATTATACCATATTTATATGAAAATACATACATACATACATGTAACCAGTTTAACAAAAACAAAAAGGGATGTTCATATTCACAGAAAAAAGTCTAGAATCTTTGAAATGAAGATTTATAGAGAGCCATAGCTTTCTTCACTTTTGTATTGTTTGAGTCATTCATAATAAACAAGTATTTCTTCAAGCATAAAAGAAATCTCAGAAGATTCAAAGAAATACTGTACCTGAGCAGACTTAAATATTATAATAGTTACCATGGATGATGTTGGTGAGATGCAGTCTAATCTACTGCCAATCAGATTGCCAGTGATACAGAACTTCTGGGAAGCCACTGGCCACATGCATGGGGTCATTGATACTTTCTCCCTTTGACACCACAACCTGCCTTCCAGGATTTCACGTGGGAACTGGTCATGTGCTCAGCCTAAGGCTTCAGTAGAAGGGATATTTATAAAAGTCAAAAACTGGAAACAACCCAAATGTCCAACAAGGGACTGGATAATATGTTGGTTGAATAAACATAAGCTATACAAAGCCCCAGAACATCTAGTTGTTAAAAGTTATTTAATGAGATAGATATTTAATTATATGGATAAATCATGATACTTAATGATAGATTCTCATAGTATAAAGTTAACATAGAAGTATACTCAACTATATTCAGTGTGCCCCAGATTTATTAAAGCATAGATATATATTAAGTTTTGGGTTTTTTTTATAAATTATTTTATTTTATTTTTATTTATTTATTTTTGACAGGGAGAGAGAGCGATACAGAGACAGAGACAGAGAGAGAACTGAACTGGGGGAGCTCCCAGTTCAGCATATGGTTCCGCACGGGCCGGGGCCGGGACTGGATCCCCAGTCCCCGGCGCTGCAAAGTGAGCGCCTAACCCACTGAGCCATCCCGGCTTCCCCTATATTAAGTTTTAAAAATAGCAGAGGTATATTGAAATGTTAACTGTTATCTCTGGGTAGCATTGAATTTTGGATGAAATCTTTTGGATTTCTTGGGTCTTCTAACTTTTCTATAAGAAGCATGTGCTGGTTTTTATAATAACATTATTTTAAGAAGGAAATTTTATATGTGGAACGTGAATAAACCCTATATAAGTTCAGAGCATAGCCTCTAGAGTCTTACTATTTGGGTTTGAATCCAGATATCATGACCTTAGTTGTGAGATTCTGGCCACTTTATCTCTCTGTGCCTCAGTGTCCTCATCTGTGAAATGAGACAATATAGCCCTGAGCATGTGGGGATGTTGGAAGAATAAAAGGTGTTCATAAATACCAAGGGCTTAGAACAGAACTTAGCACACATTAAGTTCTTGAAAGCACTAGCCATTTCATGTTTGACATGGGAAAAATATTACATGATTGATGTTCAGTGCTGGTACAAAATTAGCAAAACTCGGGAAAGCCGGGATGGCTCAGCGGGTTGAGCGCTCGCTTTGAGGCCCCGAGGACCAAGGATCGAATCCCGGCTCCGGCCCAGGCGGACCCACATGCTGAACTGGGGAGTTCCCACAGTTCGGTTCTCTAGCTGTCTCTGTCTCTGTCTCTCTATCTGTCAAAAGTAAAATAAAAATAAATATGCACTGAAGATAAAATAATTACTCTCTATAAATATAAACAGATATAAAAAAAATTAGCAAAACTATGGGCCACACACCTTGTGCCATGTGGATAAGGTCCAGCCTCTTTGGAAAGCAATTTGAAACATGTTTCAGGAATCAGAAAAATAGTTAGGGTCTTGATTCTGTTATTCCCACTCTGGGTTTGATTTAGAGAAATCGTCCTCCCAAAAGGAGAGAGGACACATGGGAATTCTCATTACAACATTATTCATAATTACAAAATTTGGGCTTAGAACAAAGCCAAAATGGGGCAACAAATTTGTAAATTATTCCATATCCATCAATGAAATTTCATTAGCCCCAATAATGAGTACAAAGTGCATGTGGTGAAAAAGGACAATGCTCATGGTAAAATGAGGGAAGCCAAAATTGTTTCTACACTCTGATTACACTTAAATAAAATAACATTTATTTTAAAATTATATGTGGAAGGAAATTAAAAAATCAAAATAATATGACTTCTGAGGGTGGCTAAGTTGTAGCTTTTTGTTTTTTTATCCAAATTTTTCAAAGTTTAAAAATACAGATATGGAATACAGAGTAAAACAAAACCAGAAAGAGATACACCCAAAAATGATTAGTGGGTGTCTCTGGACTGTGGGATTATGGGGAATTGGTATTTTAGTTCATAATTTTTTACACATTTCAAATTATCCTTTATAATAATCATATGTGATTTTATTTTAAAAATTTTTTCCTGTTATAAAAGTATGCATGTTCTTTTTATATTAGAAAAATATTATGTTTCAAAAATATGAGAAAAGAAAAATTTCCCTTTGGGCATAAATAAAAAATAATGCTTAATAGGGCAATTGCTTTGTAAAGCATAAATCCTAGAAATGAAAAAGAGAATAGGACATAAAATATGGCTGTAAATATGTGAAATATATTCAGTGTTTAAACCAACTATAAATTTTGTGGTGAAATTTGTATCTTAAAGTTTTAAAGGAATCTATAATTGTCTAGCACTTATTTTCAACTACATATATTTGAAACTTTTACTCTAAAGGGTTAACCTTTCCAGCTGTTTCTTTTTTCTTTAATTTTCAGGCTCAAATTTAATGAATAGTCAATACATTAAAAAAGCTCAGAGAGACCGTATTAAAGATCCCAGATGTATTTGCATCCCATTTAGACCCCCTGGGGACACTGTAGGGTTGAGAAATAGGGGGAAGTTAAGATTTTAGGGGGAAGCTACTAAAATGATCAGAAGCTGTCCCAGCTGGTGATGAATTGTGTTCTCCTCCTTCTAGAAAAGGTTGAACAGAACCCAACAGCAGAATCACCAATGTGTCACATTCACAGGCTTTCCAATTAGCAGGAGTTCTCTGATGATCATCAAGCTGTGTGCTCCAAGCAAAGGCTTTCTCAAAATCATCACAGACAGAGGTGTTGTGCCTGGTGTGAAGTCTCTGGTGTTCACTCAGGGGTCAACTCCAGCTGAAATCCTTTCCCCATTCTTTACATGCATAGTGTCTGCCACCTGTATGAACTTTCTGGTGTTGAATAAGGTGTGAGATCTGTGTATGTTTTCTCACAGTTGTTACATTTGTAGGGCTTCTCTCCAGTATGAATTCTCTGATGCTGAATAAGGTGTATGCTCTGGTTGAAGGCTTTTCCGCATTCCTTACAAGCATAGGGTTTCTCGCCAGTGTGAATTCTCCAATGCTGAGAGAGGGATGAGTTGTGACTGAATGTCTTCCCACCTTCCTTACACTTATAGGTCTTCTCACCCATGTGGATTTTCTGATGCTCAATAAGGTGGGTGCTCCGGATGAAGGCTTTCCCACACTTGCTGCACTCATAAGGTTTCTCTCCAGTGTGAATCCTCTGGTGCTGAATGAGGTAAGAAATTTGGGTATAGGCCTTCCTGCAAACATTGCACTCATAGGGCTTCTCTCTGGTGTGAAACCTCTGGTGGCGTGTCAGGGAAGAGTTCTGGCTGAAGGTTTTCCCACATTCATTACATTTGTAGGGCTTTTCACCAGTGTGAATTGTCTGGTGTTGAGTAAAGGATGAGGTATGATTGAAAGCCTTGCCACACTCATTACATATATAGGGCTTTCCCCCCACATGAATGCTCTGGTGCCTCATGAGGTGGGAAATCTGCGTATAAGCCTTCCCACACTCATTACACTCATAGGGCTTCTCACCAGTATGAATTCTCTGATGCTGAGTTAGGGAAGAACTGTGACTGAATGCCTTGCCATGTGCAGAGCACTCATAGGATTTTTCTCCTGTGTGAACCCACTGATGCTGGGTCAGGGACAAGCTATGGCTGAAGGTTTTCCCACACTCATTACATTTGTAGGGCTTCTCTCCAGTGTGGATTGTCTGGTGCTGAGTCAGGGAGGAAATGTGACAGAAAGCCTTGCCACACTCATCACAGTTGTAGTATTTCTCCCCTGTGTGGATTTTTGGTGTCAGATGAGGTGGGACACCTGCGAGTAGAACTTACCACATTGGTTACATTTATAAGGTTTCTCCCCAGTAAGACATCACTGGTGTTTAATGAGTGAGGAGCTCTGGGTGAAGGCCTTCCCACATTCCTTGCATTGATATGGTTTTTCTCCAGTGTGGATCCTCTGATGCTCAGTCAGCGATGAGCTCTGAGTAAAGGTCTTGCCACATTCATTACATACATAGGGCTTCTCTCCCATATGAATGATGTGGTGCTGAATGAAGTATGAGCTGTTGCTGAATGCCTTCCCACAATCCTTACATTTGTAGGGTTTCTCTCCAATGTGAATTCTCTGGTGCAGGATATGGTCCAAATGGTAAATGAAGGCTTTTCCACATTCCATAGTTAAATAATTTCTTTTCTACAAAGGTCTTTGGCATTTTGAGCTCTTTCTTGGCCCATTCCACTTCCAAGGCCTCTCTCCCCCAGACACTCTATGCTTCCTCATGAAGGCTGAGGTCCGCCTGAAGCTTTTCCCAAGCTTGTTACACCCAAGGCCTCTCTCCTCACAGGTGTTTTCCTGGGGAGGAGCAAAAAAAATCTCAAAGGTCTCTCCTGCTTCCCCTGTTCTTCTAGTTGATGGCCACATTTCCAGCATTCCCCCATCTTGGCATCTCCAAGCACTGGCTTAAATTTCCCTCCATCTTTCCCATTGGGAAATCTGCCTCCTCAGAAGTACCGTATTTTCCAGCATATAAGACGACCGGGCATATAAGACGACCCCCTAATTTTACAGTTAAAACATAGGTTTAGGCCTATATTCGCTATATAAGACTACAGCCTCGGAGGGGGTAGTCTTATACAGCGAATATAGGCCTAAACCTATGTTTTAACTGTAAAATTAGGGGGTTGTCTTATACGCCCAGTCATCTTATACGCCGGAAAATACGGTAATCTTTTTTGGCAGTATCTCCTGAGTAGTTACCAAGCATGTCTCCAAGTCTGAAAGAAAGGGAAAATATGAATATCATCTGTTCCAGGACAAAGGAAGCTGATTATTTAGAACTGGAATTGTAAAATTAAAAAGAAAAATTTCAAAGTTTATGTTGCTGAGGGATGAGGTAGTTAGATTCATGTGACACAGAAGGATGGCCTCAGTATGTTCTTTTGGTTTTTTTTTAAATTTATTTTATTGTTTTTGACAGAGACAGAGACAGACAGAGAGAAGGGGGAGGGCCCAGAGCAGTCTCCATAGTTGAACTTCATCAGTTTTCAACATGGTTTTGCTCCACACAGGTGGATGGGGGCCTCGAAGGGCTAGAACTGGGCTGGGGGCCTCCAGCATGGGAGACACGCCCCCTAGAGCCAGGGGCTGAACTGGGGGGCAAGAACCGAACTGGGGGCCTCTTGCATGGGAAGCATACTGCAGTTTAGCATATGGGTCCACATGGGCTGGGGCTGGCTGGGACTTGATCCTCAGTCCCCAGGGCTGCAAAGTGAGCACTTAACCCACTGAGCCATCCTGTCTTCCCCAGTATGTTCTAAAAATAAAAAGAACTGAGTTGCAAAACAGTTTATATGCACAGTGGTTTATTAGCCATAATACATAATACATTTTTACAAATCAATAATAAGAGAAACAATCTAATAAAATAGTGAAGCAAGAATAGAATGAAGTTTTGCAGAAGAAAAACAAGTGGGTGATAAATATGTAAAAAGATGCTCAACGTAAGTAATAAGCTAGAAAATCAAATTACTCTGAGCCATTTGACACTTGGTAAACTTCAAAATCTCCTATGTTGGCAAGTGAATTGTGTAATAAGTGGATTTATATGGGAATTTCACTTACTGCATTACATATTTGAAAATTTTATTCATTTTAAAAATTAAAAAATAACTTTTTATTAGGTGATCACAATGAAAAGTAAATATTCTTCCTTCCTTTGTTCCTACATTGTCTCTAGTTGATGAATCCTTCTAGAGATTTTCTATAAATTTATGCACGTGTATATGTGTGGTGGAATGGAGATTGTGGTGAAGTACACATAAATTGTACCATTTAAACCATTTTTAATTGTATAGTTCAGTCACATGAGTACATTCACATTGTTTGCAGCTATCACCACTGTCCATCTCCAGGACATTTTCATTTTCCTAAAATGAAAACTCTACCCATTAAATAATAACTCCCCATTCCCCTGCCCCCAGCCCCTGGCAACCACCATTCTAGTCTCTATGAATTTGCCTACCTATAGTAGTGGGATCATACAATATTTGTATGTGGAATCTCATACAATATTTGTCCTTTTTATATCTGGCTTATTTCACTTAGCATAATGTCTTCAAGGTTCATCAATTTTATTATTTACTTTTGTAATTAAAAATACAGTATTAGGGAAAGCCAGGATGGCTCAGCAGGTTCAAATCCTGGCCTCGGCCCGTGTGGACCTATATGCTGACCTGGGGTGTGCTTCCCATGCGGGAGGTCCCTAGTTTGGTTCTTGCCCCCTGGTTCAGCCCCTGGCTTGCGGGTGCATGCCTCCCATGCGGGAGGCCCCCAGCCCAGTTCCTGCCCTGTGCAGCCTCCACCCACTTGTGTGGAACAAAACCATGTCAAAACTGATGATGTTCAACTATGGAGACTGCTCTGGGCCCTTCCCCTTCTCTCTGTCTGTCTCTGTCTCTGTCAAAAAATAAATCTTTGGAAAAAAAATACAGTAGTGATATTGGGATAAAAATACTTGAAGGAACTATATTAAAATATTAAATGTAAATTTTTTGTGAGATAAACAGGATTATAGACTTTTCATTTCTTGCTTTATTCTTATTTAGAATTTCAAAGTTTCAATGATGAACATATATAACTTTTATCTGCTCAACAGACAGCAATAAATGTTAAATGTATATGAGGCTTTCATAGCAATTTGGAGAAAGGGAGAGATAGAGAAAAGATGGTGAGAGCAGGAAACAAAACCATTTATTGAAGAGGATTGCGGAGTTTTTTTTTTTGTTTCACTAGATTTGTTCTTGGGGCACCCATTAACTGCATAATTTTCATTTATTAACCATAGTGCTGGGGTGGGTGACTGTGCTGTACAAGGCATCTGACTCTAGCCCTCAGAGAAGAGGGTTTGTATTCAGACATTTTAGATATATCCTCCATGTCTCCTTAGCATCCCTGACTTTGAAAAGTCACTGTGACCCTTCTTTTGTAGTCTTTTTTTTATTATTATTTATTTATTTATTTGTTATTTTATTGTTTTTGACAGAGAGAGAGAGAGATACAGAGACAGAGAGAGAACTGAACTGGGGG